>LPNX011084330.1:0-105371 GCA_001517045.1 Pseudotsuga menziesii
CTTGTCTCTTGTGATGTGCTTATGTGATTGCTGTACTTGTTATTCTCTCAGTGAAAAGATCTTGTTATAATACTAGCTTAAATGTTGAAAAACTAACAATATGAAATTCAATGTCTAAACTTTCTTTTATTTCTGCTCACTGATCACTTCCTTTCCTGTAAAATTTCCCAGAAGAATTCCCCAATTTTCCCACTCCAAGAAGGTTTTTTGTGGAGTAATTCAAATTCAAAATATTTAATTTAAATTAAATAATTAACAGAGTGTTCAGGTCTGTACACCAGACTTAGAAAATTACATACTTCTACACATTATTCTACACAAACCTGCATATAGTCCTAAGTGTATCCACAATAATGAATTCTAGTGTAGTTTTATTGGTACTACTTGAGAGCAATATTTGTTTCTATATCCCTAATGTCAAAATGATCCATGATTGTGAAAAACACGTTCATGTAATCATCCATTGATTGATCATGACCATCTCTAGTTAGGACTTACCATCATTTTTGTGTTCAAAGTATTGTTAAACAATGATAACTTCCTTTTGATGTATTAAATCAATTATTACATTATCCCTAATATTCTACTCTCTATTCGCAATTACCTCAGATGAATTATGTATTGTTAATACCTATTTCTATTGCTTCCTTCGAACGAAGACACATCCTCCACCAACTACTATTTGCACTAACAATTATGATACAAAGGCCATAGTTAACTACAAAGAATAATTCACAAGGTACTCCAAAAGACTACAATGGCTTTGTAATGTTTTAACAACCTAGGGGTGTGCTCTAGCTTGATATTTTCACTCTCTTTGTCATTTTCAGTTTTTGTTCCTCATTGTGACATAAACGGTGCTATCCACAAGTAATGGCCCATCGCTTCAAAAGCAGTCAAAATACTTTTGAATGTACCATAAGCCTCAACTTCAGATGCCAAAATTTATCATTTCAGTTTTAGTATCCTAAAGAATATGTCATATAAAACTTAATTGCCACACTAATAAATAAAAAAACTTCTAGGAAGGGCTCAAAAGGGAAGACAATCCACCTCTCTTAAGAAACTACATTTCCATGGAATGTGATTTTATTAGCCTAGCACAAAAATAAAGAACCACATTTATTGTAACTACTGGAAGGTGTAGTTGCAAATATTTTCAAGAAATATTGTTGTTGTGTCTCAATAAGGATCAATAACTTGCTGATCATGGCTGCTAGGAGGCACATGAAATGAAATTATGCTTACTAGTGTTGTTTGGAGGTCTGAGATATACCTAGAATGTTGTTTCAATGTTGAAATTATGCCCATATTTGACATTCTTATGCCTATATTTCAAGCTGATGCCATTAAGGGGCTAAGACTAGCTCCAAAGCACTGAAACCCACATGAAGTATGTCAAAGACGATTGTTTTAGGGCATAACCAGGTCTACTTAGGTTTGTTTTACATGCCCAGAATTGATTCTCCATGCTATAATAAATTTTGCATGTGCCCAGTATACGTTTTTAGGGGGTTTCACGCCATTATAATATCCAATAACTGCCCAGACTTGATCTTATTGTTGTTTGATGTTGAACACATGCCCAATTTTATAAATTATTACTTCCAGATGGCTGCAGGTGACTTTTATGTGCCCACACTTGGAAATAGGACCATTCTGCATCGGAATCCTCACTTTATGGATGACAATGACATTTCCATTGTATTGATTCGTGTGACTATGGTTAGTTGTTTAGCTATTTTACTTTTCTTTTTTATGTATATTTATGATAGGATTTGTTTTTTCCCTCCCAGTATGTACCTGCATTGATTTGTACTTCTGAATCCTATTGACCACACTACTTTTGTGGTCATTCATTGTACATTAATAAAATTATCTTATCTTATCTACATCCTAGGAATTTTTAAATTGTATATATTAGATAATTTTCCAATATTCTTTTATTCCCCATAACTAGTATACCTATTAATTTTCTTGTGAATAAAAATGATGCTCCATAACTACAAGTACCATATACTTGATATTTACATTTCCATTGCTACGAACATGGATTTAGCAGGTGGCTTAGGGTTTACCTATATTTGAATAGAGTCACAACATATTCTTGTTACTTTCTATAGAACATAGCTTCATGCTATCGATATATTAAAATACTTGTAGTTAACAGTAAAGGAATAGTTTGTTTTCTATTAGAAATACAGATGACTGCAAATGAATAGCTTTTGCCTCCATTTTAATTTAGTTTTTAGGGCTATCGATAAACTTTTCTTCCCTGAATATGCTTTCTTTGCATTGTTATAAATTTTGTGTCTCCTATGAACATTACAAAAAAATCTTGAAAAAAATTGCATGCCCTAAAGAGGCCACCACACTCAAGGGCAGCTCCACAGTAGATCCAGCCAGCCACAGCAGATCTAAACAGCCCTAATTTAATCATGGGAAAACATAGGTACATCTGGGAAGCTCACAACAATCCTCTAGAAGCCCTAAATTATTCGTGGGGAGCCACAGGAAGGTTTGGGCAGCCCACAAAAAGATTCAAGCATCCTATATTGTTCACAGGAAGACACAAGAAATTTAGGGAAGCCCTCGAGAAGATCTGGGCCACCCTAATTTGGTCCGAGAAGCACATAGGAAAGTTTGGGCAGCCCTTGGGAAGATTCAGGAGCCCTAATTTGGTTCAGGAAACAGTAGGCAGGTTCTGGGCAGCTCGAGCAATGGGGAAGAAGTCTCGAGCAACTGAAAGAAAATTCGGACATACTCTAGTCTGCAAATGTTTGGGCAGCAGAAGAAGTTTTCCAAGCAGCTTGTCTTCATCCTCCACGTGGTAGTTTTTGGTCAAGTCTGCTAGGGTTTGAAATATTGTTCAAGCTTCCTAGGGTTTGAAAAATTTGTGTAAACATTCATCTCACAATTCTAAGATATTTTTCTTGCTACTACTACAAACTCAGTCATCTCATTTAAGGGATGCATTACTAATGCTTTTGGGGATTTTGTCCTTTAATTGTTTCCCCATGAAAACATCAGGTTTTCATTTGTGTTGATGCTTGATTATCTACTGCAGTTGTCATATTGTTATCTATCTTACAATCTGAAACATTTAAAGAATATATGCACATGCTAAAATTCAACACTCAGCTACAAAACAACCCAAGTTTGTTAGTTTGAACCTCAGGAAAATAAATATGGTTAACCTTTTTAAAAGTTAAGAAGTTTGACAAAGAAAAATTGGACTATTGACAAGTTTGACAAACTATTCATAAGAGGTTTTGGATTGCATGGAAAACTATTTCCTAGGAGTTGGAGCCCTAGGACCCAATAGGAGGAGGAAATTGCAGCCTGTTCAATTTGGGCTCTCCTTTCATAAAGAGGGCAGAAGGGCCTACTTTCAAGTGTGTAGGTTGTTACTCCTCAAAAGTGTAGTTGCATTTTTGAGATTTTTTTCAGTAGTATAGACATTTTTAGGAGTTATAATCAGAATTTCAAAGAAACTGAATTGGATGGAATGGTGGTTTTTCAAAGTCTGCTAATACCCTTCATAATTGCTCTGCTTCTTACTTAGATTTTCCAGCAAGCACTTAAGTTGTCCATGCTCCCAATTGTTGGTAGATAAATGAATATATAATGGTTGAAAATGGGCTAGTAGACAAAAGAGAATGGGAATGATACCATCAGCTGGCATATAAGAGTGAAGGATTCTAGAACTAGAAGTACCACCACTTGTAGCATCCTTCAAACTCCTAATTAGCAATTAAAATATGCATGTGTGGGTGGGAGCTCTATTGTATGAACTTATGAAGGATCTATTGTTTGATCTATATTGTATGAACACTCTAGCATGAGTGGAGATAAGGAGCATAAAAGTTCTGTTGGAGGAGTGTTTGAAGCATTATAGGTCGGTCATAATCAAAGGGGGGCACAGCGAAGTTACATAAAGGTTGTCCCTAATTGGAAAAGTACCTCCATGAATGGAATAGGCTACAGCTAAAACATTATCCCTAGAGGAAATATCAACCCATAACATTCCTAAATATGATTTGCGGCTCAATCTAATCAGTATGGAATAAGAATATACAAGTAGAAGAAAATTTCTAAATGTTATGACTCTTGGTGTTGTACTAACAAACTACCACACTCTTGGTGTTGCATGTTTCAACTTTCATATACCATTTCCAAAGTACTAAAGATCACATTGATGGAAACATTTGGCATTAAATAATTCGAGATATGTAATTAATGGCCTTCTGGTTGTTGAAATAAGCATATTTTCTTACAAATCTGGACAATTACCTTTGGTCATATGTTGATTAAACAAAAAGGAATTGCAAACTTTTATCTATCAATATACATAGTAAAACATGTTATCTTCCTCATCCTCCTCTATGTTGAGAAACTTATCATTTTTTATTGTCCACACCCTATCTCTTTGATCTATCCAACTAAGATCTCCAACATTGCAAGGATTTCCTATAATTGTCGGTGTGATGTGTCACTTGAAAAGAATGTGTGCACCATGTTCTTTACCACAATCCAACTGCATCCTTGATCCTTTATCAATCCCTTCTCTTTCATTTTTTTCCTCACCATATTTGGGCTCATTAGTTGAGACATTATAGGTTGAAAATTCAAAGCTTAGCTAAGTATATTCAAATTATAGAGAGTAGAGAAACAAGTGATATAGAACAAAAGAGAAAGAAAATGGGATTCTATATTTTAACACTACTTATTTATGTTAAATTATCAATGAAATTTTTTTTTATTGAATTTAAATTATTGTTCAAATCAAACCATTTATAAAAATTTAGCTAATTAATAAAAAAAAACTTTCAAAGGCTTGAATATTTACAATGACCAGTAACTTAGTATGCTTAACAAAACAAGAAGTGTTTAACAAAACACACATTAATGGGTGACCCAAGACTGTCTCTTTGCAATTTCTTAAGAGAGTAAGACTTGTGTCCTTCAACTAGTTCTACAACAAATGGTTGCAGCAAATGTGATCAAACTTACCATGTTTCCTTGGCTTTCCCTTCCTCCTATCTTATTTTAGGACACGACTCCTAGGGAAAACGTCATGTATTTAGACTTTGAATCAAATAATACTTTCATTTCTCTTGGTATGCTTGTAATCTGTCATTAAATTGTTCTTGTGTCTATCGTACATGAATAACTTCATTAATTCTTCATTTCATATCATTATGTTCTTCTTGTTTATCCTAGAGCATATTCATTACTAGGATTCCAAGATGAATGGTAATAATGACATTGGCTCCATATAGTAATCATAAAGGCGATGTTCTAGTAGATCTTTTAGTGCTTACTATATCTACCCATAAAGCATATATCAACTGTGAATCCCAAGACCTATTTTTCTCATATAGGATTTTCCTTATGATACTCATTCAATTATTGTTAACATAGTTGAGCCCAAATACTACCTCCTATTTATGTTGCATCTTTTTGGATCAATGTGTCTACTTTGACACACTCCTCATTTCCCTTAACTGACTTCCTGTCATTATCAAAGCATTTAGTATAATATTTTTCATCTGCCGAAATATTGTATGCATCATTCTGTCCAGTCACATCAATTGCCACTGGCTCCAATAAAGCAGTTGCAGCCTCTGCAACACATGCAGACATAGCTTCCTGAGCCCGATGACATCATTTAGAGGGAGGCAGGGCAGCTTCATCACTCGATAGGATACTTCTCAAACAATATTTATCAGCAAGCAGCTCATTTTAGTAAAACTCTACTGCTTATGAGGATTGGTTATCAATTATTAATGTATTTCTACTCTAATAAACAAGATGATCAATTTAGTTTTGGAATGAGTTTATTTTAATCTATGTTTGTTGTTCATATTTAAAAAACTTTGCAAGTATATTTGGGAGAGTAGTATGTCAACAGTCACACTTTATCAGATGTTACCTTTTTAGTGGAAGGTGGGTGACGTTATGCAGTAGCACATTTAATAAGTTTATTGTAAATGGCATATCATTAGATATTTGAAAGGGGATAACACTCAAAGGTGGTTGAATTGGTTTCTATGGAAAAGTTAAGATAAAGCTTTCCAGAAATATTGAATGAGTTATTATAGAATGTTGTTTTTACTCTAACAAATGAAAATAATATGGTGCTTAAATGTAGGTAGGCGATTTTATGCCAATAGGATTGCACTTCTATCATCTTCAGATGCATTTTGTGCTATGTTTAATGGTTGATACCAGGTATGAGTGTCATTATTTTTGGCATGGGATACAAGTGGTTATCTTAAATATGGCTTGTCTCTCATTTTCTGATTCTTATAAAATTCAAGTGATATAATTTGATGTTATTGTATACTGCATTGTTTACCGTAGAATTTGATATTGTCAAACATGTTAAGTGCACTGTGGCTTCAAACAATAACTAGAAATTGTTTGGGGATAAATTTGTGAACCCTCAACAGGAAAAAGAGGCAAAGGATATTGAAATTCCAAATATAACCTAGGAATTCTTTGAACTAACGATGAGGTAATATTATGGTTTCTTATATGTGTTTCTTATGGAAATAACAAATGATTCATTCCTGTTATAAAGATTTCAAGCTGAATATGAAAGAAATTATGACATGTTAGAACTCAAATATGTTTTATCCAAGAATGTTTGATGATTCTGATGGGGCACTAGTGTCAAATTTATATACACTAGTACAATAGAGATGACAACAAATATTGCACAAGACCTTCTGAGAGATGCTAATCAATATATTTTAGAAGGCCTCAAACGTTTGTGTGAGTATTCTATTGCATAGGTATTCTTTTATTTTATTGTAGTTTTTCCTTTTTGTTATGATAATGGCCAGCCTCAGCACTGAGATCTATGTTTTCTGTTTAGGACCTTACTTTAGAGAATTTCGCAAGTATATATCATCTTTCTGAGTCATATCATGCAACTTCTTTGCATCATTTGTGTGCTTTGTACTTTCCGGAGCACCATGACATATGTCTAACACAGTGTTTTAAAAATCAGTTTGACTGGTTTTGGAATCGGTCGGTTCACTAGTTTGGTACCAAACCGGTTCAAATCGGCAGGAAAATCAGATCAATGACCGATTCGGTAACAAACTAGTCTGACCGGCCGAGTTCCAATCCTGACCGGTCGGTTATGACCCATCTCATGCAATTTGTCATTTTTTTTTATTCTTTTAACTTTTAACTTTTGTTTTTTACCTAACCTAAACGCTAACCCCTAACCTTACCCAACCCAACCCTAACCTAACCTTTTTTTTTATTATGCATTTTGTTATAGTATCCTAGATATGTTACATGTATTATCATTTATGTATTGCACAGAGTACAGTCACAAACCCCAGATTACAGTACACTTTGTGCCATTTTGATATATTGACTCTTATATGGTATATACATGAACAGATTTTGGTTATTTTGTCTTCAATGCCTTGGAATCATGGATTATAATATTGAAAATGTTGTTTTTCTTTAAAATTTAAATATTTTATGTATTTTTTAGCAAACCGATTCATTAAATTCAAATTGGCTGATTTATGACCGATTCATTACCGATTCTAATTCTGATTCTAAGTTGACCCTCGACTGATTCTAAGTTCGATTCCGATTTTTAAAACTATGGTCTAACATGTCCAGGTAAGGAAAACTTCTACATAACTAAACAGTTGCAGTGAGAGCTAGGCACTTTTCAGGATCTATCTAATTTTTTATAATCAATTTTTTGTGTAGCTACCCTTCCCTTGTAGAATGCTTACTACCAGAGACACATGATTACTTGTTTAATATATTAAGGTCGCAGCTTTATATGCCATCATTGCAAAGGAATTTGTGATCATTTTGATTGGATTCTATGGATGGTCTCATCTTCCTAGAGAACTAGTGCAGAGAGAGGTATTTTGAAGGTGTTTCTCAGCATTGCCAAGATTAATGCTAGTTATGTAGGATGCACCGATTTTTCAAGTGAATTTGAACTGAAATGATTGCAAGATGTCAATTGACTGATACAATTTTAGATATTTACAAAATGATCCAAAATTTTGAAGTCAGAGATGCACATCAATTGATATTTGATGGTTTCTCAATTTAGTTGTGTATCTCATCTAACACTTGCAATTTTTTTTTTTTTCTGTTAACAGATGCTTTTGACATTTCTACTTTGTTGTATTTCAATAGTGGAATATCAGTCTACTCGTCAGGTTAAATTCTAGGTGCAAGTCCTGGGTGATTATGACATAAGAGTATGCACTTAGCCAAATGAAAAGTAGTTGTAATTACTGATTTAGAATTTTTGAGGGCCATCGTATTGATAAAAATAGGCAGCTTGTCGACCTGATGAATTCAGGCCAATTGTAATCCTCTTAGAGTGTAGTGGGGGAGACACCTATTGGTCCCTGTTCCAATATCTTTGCTAGGGAAATTGATTGTATGTCTATTTTCCAGAAAGCAATCCTTGTGTTTTTAAGCTAGATGATACTCTCACTCGTGCTTTCGGTTTTGAAACTAGGGCCTTTACCTTTTATTAGACTTTCTCTTAGACCTCCACCTCTACTTTTGGTGGTTCTGATTCAATAGGTTCAATTGGTAAATCTCTCACCTTTACGCCCATATTTATTAATTCTCCAGACGGACAATGATATTCATTCTTTCTGGTCTACCACTCACTTTAGTTCGCCACTTCATCCGGACAGATAGCAAGATTCAGTATTTCTGGCTGGAAAGAAGGCTTTGATCGGGGTGCACTAATACAGGTGGGATTGGCCAGATCATGGGTGCATTCATAGCCGTGCAGGTCCAACTTTATGCCCAGCCAGCAAATGCATGCGTATTCACATAATAAATACAAGACAGGAGCAATTTCCACCTTAAAAACACAAACTTGCATATGCTACTTGGGTTTAGACACTAATATATGATATAGGGTTTGATTTCTTATGCAGGATTTCAGAGAATCCCAGTGTAGAAACCAAGTTTTGCAATTATAGGATTAAGAAGAAAATATCAGCACATATTGGGCAACCGAAAAAGATGTCGATAACCATTGCAATTGGCGCAATGAAAATGAAACCCTATGAAAATCTATAAACATTCACACAAATCCTTGGACGACAATAATTAGGTATTAAAACAGGGCACAAGAAGTATATAATTTGATGTGGCAAATGCAAATAACAACAACAACATACATCACAGGGAAAACAAATGGGGATGAAAAATAGACTGTTGTACCTTAGCGGTCCATGCCAGAAATCCCTTGACCTTGGCAAGTACAAGATATCTGAGCCTCTATTGTCTGCAGGAAGCTATTTTTCCTCCTCGTTTTTTAGTTGGTACCATGTCATAAAACCCTCATGGTAATGGAAAACGTAACCCTTATTATTATTCTTGTCTGCCATACCCTAAACAAGAATTATACCCTTCGAGTCTCCTCTTCCACAATTTCCATAACACCATTATTTTTTGTTAAATTTTCATATGCTTAGCTAAGACATCAGTATTTCATTTCATTTTTCATAACAAAAGCATATAAACATGATCACTGAAATATAGACAAGCACAACCATACAAAAGGAACACAAATATTTATCCTGGGAAAACCCTTAAGGGAAAAACCCAGCAAAAGCTTCCTCAATATAGATGCCCCAAAAAGATAAAAGATAAAACCAGCAAGGAGATCAAAGCCTGATCCTCCTCCTTCTCCAACTACTTCTCTTCTCCACTAATGCACTACACAAGTGAGAGTTTGTTCAAATGAGGAGAGCTACACCTCTATTTATATTCATCCGTTCACTTCAATTAACTCATCCGACATGTAGGCTCGAGTTAATCATGTAGGCTCGAGTTACACATGTAGGCTCAAGTAACCACACTGGGTGCTAATGACCCACCTTTACAATTAGAGGGGACGACCTCATGACTCTTATTAGTTCTTCTAATTAGAAGCATTGGGGTACAAGATAAAACAAGTGGTTCTCCTGGTAGGACCATCGGGGACCACAAAAGATACATATAGAATATTCTTTGAAGCTATAATATTTCAACACTCCCCCTTAACGAGAAGGGTATTCTACAACAACATCAACAATAACAATAGTAGGAGAGAGATAGAGGACATCATCAAGGTAATACATCTATAAATCATTGGAAGCTTTTCAACATTATGTAGTCTTCATCTTCAATATTCAATCTTCATCATCATTAATACTTTGACTACTTTGATCAACAACATCTTCAGCACTTTGACCTTTCAATCAACAACATCATCTTCAGAATTTTGACCTTTCTATCAGCAACATTATCTTCAGCATTTTGACCTTTCAATCAGTAACATCATCTTCAGCGCTTTGACCTTTTGATCAGCAACATCATCTTCAGCGCTTTGACCTTTTGATCAGCAACATCATCTTCAACACTTTGACCTTTCAATCAGCAACATCATCTTCAGCACTTTGACCTTTCGATCAACAACATCATCTTCAGCACTTTCAATCAGCAACAACATCATCATCATACTTTTATCTTTTGATCAGAAACATCATCATTAAAATATCATCATCACCAAAACATCATTATCATCAAAACATCAACATCATCAAAACATCAACATCATCATCATCAAAACATCAACATCAAAATATCATCATCATCACATTCTGATATTTCAATCAAAATCATCATTATCATCAGCCTCTGCTCTTTCGATCAGAAAACATCATCATCAGTAGCAACATCATAATCATAAGCAACTTCTGATCTTCCGATCAGAAAACATCATCATCATCATATTCTGATCTTTCGATCAGAGAACATCATCATCATCAGCAACAACATCATCATCATATTCTGATCTTTCAATCAGTACGTCATCATCATCATAAAAATATCAACATCATCCTTCCTTTAGAAAATACGGGATTTAGGTCTTTACGGAGTTACCAATCATCCTTCCTTTTGGAATTATGGGATTTAGGTCTTTACGGAGTTACTAACGGTCCTTCCTTTCGGAATTACGAGATTTAGGTCTTTACGGAGTTACTAACGATCCTTCCTTTCGGAATTATGGGATCAACACATTTGTGGAACTCAGACAATCCTTCCTATTGGAATTACAGGATCAACACATCTGTGGAACTCAGACAATCCTTCCTATTGGAATTACGGGATCAATTCAATGATCCTTCCTTTCGGAATTATGAGATTTAGGTCTTTACGGAGTTACTAACGATCCTTCCTTTCGGAATTATAGGATCAACACATATGTGGAACTCAGACAATCCTTCCTCTAGGAATTATGGGATCAACACACGTTCTCGAGTACCGAAGTCACCGTATCCGTTCTGAACCGAAGTTCAAGGATGATACAATCCTACCACATTCACGGGGACCGAGATCTCCGGATACATTTTGAACCGAGGTTCAGGGATGATGTAATCCACCACTTTCATGGGGCGTGAGACCTCTGGATACATTTTGAACCGAAGTTCAGGGATGATGCAATCCACCACTTTCACGGGGGGCGAGACCTCCAGATACATTTTGAACCGAAGTTCATGGATGATGCAATCCTACCACTTTTATGGGGACCGAGACCTCTGGATACATTTTGAACCGAGGTTCAGGGATGATGCAATCCACCACTTTCATGAGGGATGAGACCTCTGGATACATTTTGAACTAAAGTTCAAGGATGATGCATCCTACCACATTCACGAAGGCCAAGACCTCTGGATACATTTTGAACCAAAATTCAGGGATGATGCAATCCCACCACATTCACGAGGGCCGAGACCTCTGGATACATTTTGAACTGAAGTTTAGGGATGATGCAATCCCACCGCATTCACGAATACTGAAGTCACCGGATCTATTTTGGACAGATGACCCAGGATGATACAATCCATCTTCATTCTCGAGGACTGAGGTCTCTAGATCACTTTAGGGCAAGTTCCCAGGGATGATACAATCCCACTGCAACATCACTACTCCCCCTTTCGAGGAAGGTCTTTTCAAACAACACCAATCTTGTCTTGAAAGTGTTCGAACTTTACCTGAGACAGAGGCTTCATCAGTACATCATCATTCAAACCATCATCATCTACATCTTCAGTATGTGAATACTGAACTATCACTATATGTGTCTCCAGTATGTGAATACTGAAAGCATCATCATCTATATCTTCAGTATAGAAATACGGAATCATCATCATCTGCATCTACAGTATGTAAATACTGAAACATCATCTATATCTTTAGTATGGGAATACTGAAACATAATCATCTACATCTTATCTCGTATGTAGAAATACCGAATTTTTATGTGTTATAATCGGAACACAGGGTTTTCTGTCATCACAAATCTGGTTATCACATAGAATCATTGTAGTATCCATCTTCAGGTCAAAGAGACCTGATATCAGCTTCCGAAGCCATATGAATTCACAACTTAGCAGAGCAATCTGCTATGTATTTTTCTTCTGCCATGCTACGAGAAACACTGGACTGTTTCCTGCTAAACCATGAACTCATAGCAAACCCCAAACAAAATCATCTACCTGATGTGCTTTTCCTATCTGAGATACTTCCAACCCAATCTGCATCTGTATAGCCATACAATCTGTAGTCATGGCTACCATCATAGTATAGACCAATGTCTATAGTCCCTTTCAGATATCTCATCACATGTTTTGCAGCTACTAGGTGAACCCATATTGGTTGACCAAGATTATGTATTAAGGTGTTCACAGCAAAACAAATGTCTGGTCTGGTATTTGTTAAGTACATCAATGACCCAATGATCTATCTGTAATGATTTGCATCCACTAACTCTGATGATTCATCAGCTAACAACTTCAGGTTGGAGTCCATGGGTGTGGCCATGGCTTTGCATTCCAACATATTGAATCTCTTCAATATCTCTACCACATACTTTCCCTGGTTGAGAAAGATTTCTTCTGAACTTTGTCATATTTCCAGACCTAGGAAATAGTGCATTAACCCAAGGTCTTTCATCTCAAATTATTCTGCTAGTTTCTTCTTTCTTTCCATGATCTGTTTCTCCTTCCCTATCAAGAATAATTCATCCACATATAATAATAGTATGACAGGTTCATCTTCTACAACCTTGAGACAAAGTTTAGGATCAACTTTACTCTTGGTAAAGCCCATAATTGATAGGAAACTATCTATCCTTCCATACCAAGCTCTAGGAGCTTGCTTCATGCCATAGAGGGCCTTCTTCAACTTACATATATGAGTTTATCTGTCTTCAACTTCAAATCCTTTCAATGTAAAACTCTTCCCCAATCATACCATTAAGGAAGGATTGTCTTTACTTCATCATGGAAGCAACTACCATCATAGTTCTGAAGGAAGTGTACGTTGCTTCCTGGAGTAAGTGTCTCTTCAGAGTTAATTCCCTCTTTCTTATAGAAACCTCTAGCCACAAGTCTTTCCTTACTTCTATCAGCGAAATATTTCATCTTGCAAATCCATTTGTAAGATACCACATTCTTGCTTTCTGGTTTGAGTACTATATCCCAAACATCATTCTAATATTCTTTTATCATAACATCTTCCATGAGTTCATCTTGTCAGATCATCAACATATCCTAGTCTTCTGCATTCAAATTTGAAGGTTGGAACCCAAAATTCTCGATCCATCAGGAAGTTGTCCATCATGTCATACCGTGTCGAACTCAGATATCTTCTGTAGTCACTCCCCTTGAAGTGGAGTATTATCTTCCTTCTTTATTCTGTACAAGTGGTTCTATGCTTGATATTTACTGGTCAATAGAGTATGTCATGTCATATTCTATTCTTTCTAAGGCAAATCACGAACCTTGCTTTGTACACTTGTTCTTGTATATCCATACGGAGGATACTACATACTTTCCTTTATGTCTCAAAATCATATCGTATACATCATTCCCCATGATCAACTGTTATTATTTGATCATAGCTTCTTTCATAGCATTCTTTTCTTCATCTTGAGTTATCTCTCATACCCATGGTAGTCTTCATCCTTCGAGGTGGATCTACCGCTCTTTGAAGCTCTTTCTTCTGACATGGTGTCTCTGACCCTGGGAGCTTTAGATTCATGTTTATTGAATTGTCATCACTTGTTATTTGGAACAAGTCTCATCCTTATTTTCTTGTAGGAGGTTGTATAGGACCTTTCCTACAATTCAAATGCACCAGTTGCATGGTTAGAAATATTTCATAAATCATATGCATAACGAAAAATTCTTATTCATCATGCAACTGTTTAGCCAATACAACATTCATCCATATCTCACAGAAACTTTCTAGACTAATCCAATATGTCAGCAAAGAGGTTTGATAAGTAGCAATGGAGAGTTGTATAGCACCATGAGCTACTTACCTATCACATGCATATTAGTAGTATACAGTCATTAATGCAAACAATCTATCATGCATAACACATCAACTGAATATAATCAAATGTAAAACAATATCATGAAATGACAATTGAATACTTATCTTTTAATTGTTTCGTGGGTAGACTCCATATTGATCATTCTACTTTATCTTCATTTCTTATCGAAATGATAATATGGATAAGAGGCTCGTCAAGAACCGAGTTCTTCATATCCCTCATCGCTTGAGGGATCTTCTTTGAATGGTGATAGATTTATCTTCAATTTTCTCCCATATTTCTTCTTCTCTTCTTATGAGACGAGCTTCTTCTTCTTCCCAAAGTCAACTAAAAATAATCACTTTTTTCTGGCACACATTCCTCACATGAACGAATCCCATGATCATGGGAGGCCATTCAAGGTGGCTATCACCACTTCTGCATTCTCTGCTTCTTCTTCTACTGCTTCAAGATGTTATGCATTAAGGATCTTCACATTCTTCAACTGTTTTCTCAAATCCATCTTTTGAATTATGTTCTTATCTTCAAATATCTTGATCAAGAAATCAAACATCTTCGGTGTCTTTAGGGAAGACACTTGTGGTACAAGTTGATCCGTGATTAAATCAACAGTGATCTTCTTGGCCTTGATCAAGTTCTTCTTGTGTAAGGCTTTGAGGCTCATCTCCCTCTAGAACTGGAACCTCTCTACTCATGTAGGTGTCCAATTCATTTTCTTCAGAGAGATCAAATACTTTCATGATTGGATGTTTTTCAAATTCACCAAGCTTAACATCAAGCTGATGTGATAGATCACTTTGAAATGAGAACCTCAAATGCAAATACCAAAAGATTATATCTTACCGATTTGAGGTGTTCGTCTTGCTTCCGGAGCTGGCTTATCTAGGGTTTGTCAGAGAAAACCTAATTTTAAAAACTTGGAATATTTTAGATCTGATCGGATATAAATATAGATCTCTTCAAATGGAGCTGTCCAATGTACTCCTTTTCTGAAAACAGTGGAGGGAAGCTCCTGGAACAGGAAGCCCTAGTTTTCCAATTTCTTCTGCAAAAATGCATGTTACTGTTTCTATGATATATCCGAAATTGATGCTCCTATGTGTCTGAAATTTTTCACTGAGGTAACCTCACATGTCCCTGATCCGAAAACACAGGTTTCATCAGAGTTGGTTTCACCAATTTGGCTTTATGATCATTTTCCCAAGGTGACCTGTTACAAGACTGTTCAGAATAGTGAAGTTGTATAGAATGCCACGTGTCACTGGTTCATCTTTAGATTATGAAATTTGGACCACAGAAATTAAAGTCTGTTCTATTTTTGGAACATCTTCAAGAATTTAATTTGGACATCTTTAGCCCAAGCTATATCATATTTCTATAGGTGTCCTGTTTAGGGATGAATTCTGGAAGAGGCTAGAACCCTAACTTGCAGGGATCATATCTCCTAGAATATAGAGAATCGGGGGCTGAATTTTGGACACAGTGTTAATAAGGATTTTATATTCAGTATATGAAATTTTTAGTGCTTGAAACTTCTCCAATATGGGGACATAGCGAATATACAAAAATGTAGCAGTTTTAGTATTTAGGGTTTTTCTAGCTCTGAGTCAAACTAGGGTTTGACTTTCTCGAAGTTTCACCCAACCAAAAATCTTGATCCAGGTCTCTAAAATTCGATTTTTATGAGGAGATAAACCCTATTTTTGGATCACTCAAAAATTCTTCTTCTGCAAGAAGCCCTAATTTCCCACACGGAAAACTGAAAATGCTCGGAATCAAATTCCGCTTCAACAGAAAGATGCGCCCTTCAATGGAGAGTCGGCCTAGCATTATTGTGCTGATTGATTGTGAAGAGAGAACCAAAAATTAAGAAGCCCTAGATTCTATAGCTGCATAATGTCTTCTTTTCAGGGTGACTCTGGTACCATGTTAAATTTTCATATGATTAGCTAAGACATCAGTATTTCATTTCATTTTTCATAACAAAAGCATATAAACAGGATCACTGAAAGATAAACAAGCACAACCATACAAAAGGAACACAAAGATTTATCCTGGGAAAACCCTAAAGGGAAAAACCTAGCAAAATATTCCTCAATATAAATGCCCCAAAAAGATAAAAGATAAAACCAACAAGGAGATCAAAGCCTGATCCTCCTCCTTCTCCAGCTACTTCTCTTCTCCACTAATGCGCTACACAAGTGAGAGTGTGTTCAAATGAGGAGATCTAAACCTATACTTATATTCATCCATTCACTTCAATTAAATCATCCGACATGTAGGCTCGAGTTAATCATGTAGGCTTGAGTTACACATTTAGGCTCAAGTAACCACACTGGGGTGTTAATGACCCACCTTTACAATTAGAGGGGACAACCTCATGACTCTTATTAGTTCTTCCAATTAGAAGCATCGGGGTACAAGATAATACAAGTGGTTCTCCCGGTAGGACCATCGGGGACCACAAAAGATACATATAGAATATTCTTCGAAGTTACAATATTTCAACAATTCTCCCCTGCCCCTGACGGTACAATAGTGTCAATGCCTCATAACAATTGGGTAACTGTTAAATTATCGATTAATATTTTAGAGTGGCTCCTTGGTAAATGAGGAATGGGCTCACGATGGAATCCGTTGGCCGCAGGTTTCGACCTTTGTATCTGTGGCAGTAATAATTAATGGAATGCCAAAGAATAAAGAATGGAACACCACGATATTAATTTTGAGGGTCTGCTCAATCTCGAAAAAAATGAAACCACCATGCCCATGGCCATGGTCATTCATTACAAAATAAATTTGTTGTTCTTTTTGTTTTTTTATAATTTTAATTTGTATAATGTATAAGTAAATAATATGTTTATATATTTAATTATACTAAATCATATGAAATGTATATATTTATTTATATTAAATATTTTTACATACGAACTATAGTAATATATTTATATTAATTATATATTATTATTATATTTACATATTTTATCATTATTAAGGTGAAAGTAGTTTATATATCATAAAGGTGTTTATAAACTAGCATACCCCCAAAGCGGGGGAAATGAAACACCGGAGAGAACTTCGATATGTTTTAAAAATGAGAGAAAGTTGTGTAAATAATAAGTTTATGTGATGAAATAAATTCTAGGAAAAAAAGTGAAAATAAGTTACATCATACTTCCAAATCACCACATAAGTGAAAATAAGTTTCCTACAAAAAGATTTTGTACATAAAGTTTTTAAATTTGAAAACATTCGGTGAATAAATCGATGTTTTCTCCTCAATCCTTTGAATGCAAATAGAATCTTACAATGCAAAAAAGTACAAAAATCCAAGGGATATAGTTATAGGATTTTTTCCAAGTTTTAGGTAGCTTTAGAGAACCTCGAAACCCCTGGACGTGGAGGAACTATACCTTTGAACCCGATACCTGACCTGGACGTGGAGAGACTATATCTTTGAAATTGAAACTTGGACTATTTGCACAAGTGACACCATTTTTCATGTCAACCATTCACATGGGTCCTCTTATAATCTCACGTATTGAAGATCCTTGAATGACCAAATAAGGTTGACAGGTAAAGAAAATATTTTGTTTCAAGTTTTTAATATCCCAAGTCAATCTTCATGTTGAATATTGATAGTATATAGTCAATATGTCCATTAGTAGCTTATTGTCTATTTTTCATGACGTAATGAATGCAGAAACCAAGCCCCTTCCGCGCACATATTCTATCTCATGGGGCACAAGTTTTTATAGACGTAACAATTCCATTGAATTTATTTTTACCGTTTCTCTTCACTACACATAAAGGCAAATGCATGGTGCCCTTCACTCCTTGTGGATCCCAAAACCATCATGATGGAATGTGGAGGCCCTCTAAGTTGGAAGCTTTGATATAGGAAATTGAAAATTACAATCCGACGAACACATAGTCATTTTCTTATTATTATATTTATTTTCAAAATAACTAATATAAATATGACCGCTCATTAGACTCCCATAAACCTTTCTTCAACCTTCAAATTCGCATAAATTTTTCTTTCTTTTTCAAGTTATGCAACTTTGGTTAGCTCCATTAGTAGAGCTCATTACTGGATTAAAAAAATTCAAAACCATGGCAGTGTCTTGGCATGTTGATTTTTTAAATCCCAACCAACCTTCAAATCATCCACGTGTTTTCCAGCGGCAATGTCTTTCTAGCTCACGGATTTTGGGTTAGTTTTAGTTTTATTCTCCCTAAGTGGATATTTAATTTTAATGATCAACAAACTTATTTTGGTGCTTGCGATACCGTTGGCATTTTACGGGATTTTCTTCAAAATTAAGCGATATTTCATATCATGCAGATCAATGTTGGACAGACCCAAACAGTTTCCAGTGGTGGGATCACTATTTGCATTTTGGAGGAATCACAGCAAGAAATCATAATGGTATGTTGAGATGTTTGTAGATTCCCCCACGCAAACCATCATGGTGGACCACTTTGGGGGGATCCAGACGGTAAAAGAGTCATTCCCTAAAGAAGATTGAGAAAAGAAATGAAGCATTTTGTTAAACTTCATAGATTTCCTTCAAAAACTATAATTGTGGACTATTCAAAAATAAAAATACTGGACGAGCGAGAGTTGAAGGGGAATTTAGTGACATTGCGTAAATATATTGAAGGTACACAGATATTAGAGAACCAATGGACAAAAATATGGAAGAGAACGAATTTAGTTCACCTAAGTTTTTATTTCTTTTTCAAGTTCTGCAACTTCGGTTAACTCCAACTATAGAGCTCATTGTCGGATAAAAACAATTTCAAACTATGGTGGCAACTTGACTTGTTGATTTTGAAATCCCAACCAACCTTCAAATCACCCGCTTTTTTTCGAATGCAATGTATTTTTGTCTCACGAAGTTTGGTAAAAATAGGCCGCTTGTGGGCCTGACGAATTCAAGCCAATTGTAATCCTCTTGGAGCTATACAGAAGGCAATTTCCACCTTAAAAAACAAAAACTTGCATCCATCGCTTGGGTTTAAACACAAACAAACACAAACTTGCATCCATCGCTTGGGTTTAAACACTAATATCTGATATAGGGTTTGATTTCTTGTGCATGGTTTCACAGAATCCCCATGCAACACCAAGGTTTTGCAATTATAGGATTAAGAAGAAAATATCAGCACATATTGGGTAATCGAAAAAGATTTCTGATATCCATTGCAATCGACGCAATGGAAATGAAACCGTATGAAAATATGTAAACATTCACACAATCCCTTAAACGACATTCGGGTATTCGAAAAGGGCACAAGAAGTATATAATTTAACATGGAAAATGCAAATAACAAAAACAACATACATCACATACATCAAATAAGGTAAAACAAATGGGGATCAAAAATAGACTGGAGTACCTTAGTGGGCCTTTCTCGAAATCCCTTGACCTTGGCGAGCACAAGATCTCCAAGCCTCCATTGTCTGCAGGAAGTAGGAGCCTCCATTGTCTACAGGAAGTTGTTTTTCCTCCTTGTATTTTAGTCGGTGCCATGTCGTAAAACCATGATGGCAACAACAAACATAACCCTTATTATTATTTCTGACAGGCATACCCTTGAACAAGAATTATACCCTCCCAGCCCTCCTCATCCACATTTTCCATAACATCATTAATTCCCAGACACCACAATAGTGTCAATGCCTCTAACAATTGGTTACCTGTTAAATTATCGATTAATATTTTACAGTGGCAATATTTTCGTGGCTCCTTGGAAAATGGAGGAATGGGCTCACGATGGAATCAGCTGGTTGCAATCAATAGAATAAAGAATGGAACACCAATTTAAAGAGAAGATTGTGATGAATTTTAACCATTTTTACGGTCTTCTCAATCTTGACCCAACCCATTTATATCTCAAGATTTAACATCTCCACCCTCCCATTGATATATAATTTCTTCTTTGGTGTGTTTATGTATAACCAATAGGGAGTTTAATACCCTCCCGACCACATAGTATTTCATCTCTTCTTCTTAAAGTTGTATTTTCTTTTATTTTTAAAACTAATGAGAAAAAAAGAAAAAGGTAAAAATTTAACAAAATAGATTTAAGAAAATTAGCAAAGAAATTGACTTTTATATGGATGTTTTCACCATAACATCATGTCTAGTGTGTTGTCATGGGCTCTAGTCTATAATGGCATCTCTATGTGGGAAATCTTTGGCTTACAAGAAAGAAATGGTCATTTCAAGCTTTGTGCAACCAAGAATAATTATCATTGATTGGGCCATATTATCAATTCAAAACATAACGTCTAAGAGTAAGGGGCTCATGGGTCATGTGTGATGCCCTAGACCACCTCAAAGGCCCTATATACTGCATAGATAATATTTAGCCAATGAGTAAGATATGTGGGTCATTATGAGTTTTGACACACCATGTATGGCTTTTAGTCCCTAGGCCATGATTTGATGTGAAAAGAGTTATTGGGCCAAAACATTTTTTCCTTAGGGCTCATGAACTATGTGTGGAGCCTTAGGCCACCACAAATCCCTATAAACGGAATATTGGCATGTGAGAAAGATATAGTACCTCTTTTATGAATTTTGGTTGACCATGGATATTTTTTGTAACTTAAGCAATTTCAAGGTCAATAGACATAGCCTTAGGCCATAACATTTGCATTTGTCCTATAAGCAAAATATGGTTGTAGAAGATTCTACACAGGGTGTAATAGAGAAATAGGAAAATACAACAATGATGGAGAATCCTTTGCATTTGTTCTTAGAAATCACGCTACCTAACATAAAATTATAAAGAAGCCACATGATTTGATTCAATACCCAATTATTTCCATCTTCGGTATTTTGATTCAATCCCAAATTCTCTCCATCTTCAATGATCCTATTGAAGGAAAATGCATTGATTTCTTTAACGAAATGTGGAAGCTGAAAACTGGGAGATCATCCAAAGGCTTCATGAGAAAGCATTATCATGACTAGTACTTGAGTAATATGCGATTCGAGAGATGCTTGTTATAAAGCCAAATTTTTGCAGTGTTGTGTGTCCCTATAACAGAGTAGGCTCACCTGGTTCGTTCTCAACATCCAACGATCATATGGATTTGGCCCCTTGTCCCCATAATTTATGTACCCTCATAGAGTTTGAGGTATGGCTACTCAGATTAGGTCTTCTGGCTGGGTCTCATCCTGGCTAGTCCTAATTAGTCCATATGTGTGAATCCCTCTCATAAAACATAGCTGTAAATGCCAATCTGTAGTAATACAAAATCCAATCGCAAGATAGTGATCTAAATTTTGGTGACCTAGCATCAGTAGCACCACTAGCATAGGTATATATTATATAGTATCTGAGAGAGAATCATCTAAGACAGAGATAGTAGAGGCATCAACAAAGGTAGAGCTCCTATTTTATTTTGATCCATCCCCAAAACCCAGGCTTTGAATGGTCTAGCCCGAGAATCAAGACACCCACGTTGCCAACTGGGTGCTTTGAGAAGTCCACATGGGCATAATAATATTAAATCCTCTCATGACCAGATTAAATCCTCTCATGGCCGAATTGGAGACGAACTAGATGGACCAAATTGATACTCATAACCCCGAATCCATAGATTCATTTAGCAGAAGCCCCTTTGGGAAATGAGTAGTTGTACATAGATCTATATTTGAAAAATCCTTCATGTTTGTTTTGCCTCGCTATGAAACTTCATAGGTTTTAATCTATATTTTAATTTGTATAATGTATAAGTAAATAATATGTGTGTATATTTAATTATATTAAATCACATAATATATGAACTATATATATTTATTTATATTAACTCTTTTAACATATGAACTATAGTAACATATTTATATTAATTATATATTATTATTATATTTACATATTTTACCATTATTAAGGTGAAAGAAGTTTATATATCATAAGGGTGTTTATAAAATATTTACCTATTTTATAAATTCTATTAAGTATTATATTTACATTTATTACAAGTATAGTATGGATGGACTATGCATGTATGGATTTTAAGATAATTCCCCAAAAATGAAGCATGTTTTGTTGGGAGAAAGAAAATGGGAACAATTTCAATATTATGTTTCCCTTGTGGTTTGAATTTTGTACTTTGGTGGGGTGTTTTAGAATAATCCCACTTGTTATGCATGCTTTAAATGGTAAACATATCCCATATGCTTTAAATAATGGCGATTATGAACTAGATGGCAATGATTGTGATGATTTTTTTGATGATGACGATGATGGAAATGATGATGATCACGATCATCCTCGTCATGTTTGTCATTGTCATCATGATTATCAAAATAGTCATCATCATCGGCATAATCATCATCCATTTCATCATCATCGCCATTGTCCTTGACATCATCATCATCATGATTATTGGCATTTCCATTAGTTATTCATCATTACCTTTGGCATAAGAAATAGCATCTACCCAAAATATGTGATTAGTGGAAAAGGGTCATGGAGGAGACACGATTTATGCATGAAAATAACAACTTATTTTTTAAGATGATCAACATCATCATTCTCATTGTATTCATCATCATTGTCATTGTCATCATCACCATATTGATCATTCATTTCATTGCCATCATAATCATTGGGAATGTCGTCATTGCCATTATCCTCCTCCTCCTCCTCATCATCATAATCGTCATCATCATCGTTCTCCTCATTATCAACAACATTATCATCATCATCATAACAATCCTCAATGTCATAATCATTATCCTCATTTTCATCTTCAACATCTGGGTGTAAAAATGTATGCAAAAGTGGATAAAAACATGGATGCAAAAAAGGACACAAACATGGAAGCAACAAAAGTAGGTGCAAAAGTGGGCGCATAATGGGGTGCACCAAAAATGGATGCAAAAGGTGATGCAAAAGTGGACGCAAAAAATGATGCAATCATGGAAGAAAAATATGATGAAACTTAGTGGCGCAAAAGTGGATACAACCATGGATGTAAAATTGGATACAAAACTGGATGAGAAAGTGGATGCAACAAAAGTAGATGCAAAATTAGTCGTAACACCCGACACAAAACCCGATGCAAAAGTGGATACAAAAATGGATGCATAAAGGGATGCAATAACTGATGTAAAATTGGATGCAAAAAAAGATGCAAATGTGGATGCAAAATTTGAAGCAAAATTGGGTGTAAAATTAAGCGCAAAAATGGGTGTGAATTGGGACGCGACAAAAGTGGATGCAAAAGTGGATGTAATAGTAGTTGCAAAAAAAGACATAAACATGGATGCAAAATGGGATGCAAAAAGGGATGAAAATGTGGGTGCAAAACTGGATGAAAAAATGGATGCAAAAGTGGATACAAAAATGGTTGAAACAAAACGAGATGCAAACCTATACTCAAAACAGGATGTAAACTTTGATGCAAAACTTGGCACACGAAGGGATGCAAAAAAAGAAGCAGAAGTGGATGCAAAAATGGGTGTAAAAAAAGATGCAAAAGTGGATGAAAACAAGGGCGTAAAAGTTGAGGCAAACATGGGCATAAAAGGGGGTTCAACAAGAGTAGATGTACAAACTAGGTGCAAAATTAGGTACAAAACTAGGCTCAAAACCTGTCGCAAAACTTGGCACATAACCAGGTTCAAAACCCAGTGCAAATTACACCACAATTTGTGCCAGGTTTAGAAAAAGGACGCAAAAAATGCCTAAAATAGCACCAATCCGTGAAATTGAGCCATTTTGTCCAAAAAAGAAGAAAAATACACTGAAAGATGGTTTAGACGCAAAAAAGGATGCAAAAAGAGACGCTAAATCCAGTTTTTGTTGTAGTGTATAACTCATCTCACTTCTGTCCCATTCTCTAGTACTATTGTTCATAATGTATATAATGTAAATACCAATTTCAAAATTGATCCTAAAGTTTGGACTTTGTTTTTTGATGGCTCCAAATCAAAGGAAGGAGCAGGCGTAGGATGTGTACTTATTGATCCTAAAGGGGTCAAAACAATGATCGCATGTAGGTTGGAATTTGAATGTACTAATAATGTTGCTGAGTACTAGGAGTTAGTCCAAGGACTCAGACAATCTATTGATATGGGAGCGAAAGCAATTTAATGCGTAGGATATTCCAAAATCATTATGAAATAGGTATGGAATCAGATACATTGTTTATCTCCACGTCTAGTTAATAACCAAATATTAATCAAGGATTTGACTAATTCTTTCTCAATATTTAATATTAAATTTGTTCCTAGATCACAAAACTTTGACACAGATCTGTTATCCAATACTGCATCTAGACTAATCCCACCCAAAGGCTTGTCTCCACAAACCTTCTCTATCGAATTGATGTACAGACCCTCTATACCTGACAACGTCACAAGTTGGAAATTTTTTGATGATCATCATCAAATACTCGACTTCCTGTCAGCCCAAAATACCTTTTAGGGTATGGCCATCGACGAAGCTGATCATGAGAAGTCCCTATCTCATCCTTTCAACATCATCTTGAAGTCTGTCAACATCCTGGAGAAGTTCTATGATTTACAAGATAAATTTAGGCAAACCACCAACTACAAAAATCAAAGCTCAACCTTGAATCATACCCCTGTCAACTTGGGAACAGGGCATGAACCCTGATTTATCAATCTTAGAATACATGGTTCTCGTGATGAAAGAATAGGTTTTATCAAACTCTGTAGGGAGTTTAAAGACATGTTTTCCTGGACATATGATGAACTCAGGACTTTTGATACTATTGTCATGCATCATAACATCCCATGGAACCTGATGTAAAACCCTATCAACAGAAATTGAGGAAAATGCACCCCAGTCTGGAGCCTTCGGTCAAGAAAGAACTAGACAAGCTGCTCTCAGCTAGGATCATACTTCCCATCTAACATACATAGTGGATAGCTAATTTGGTTCCTATTCATTAGAAGATGGGGAAATTAGACTCTGTGTAGACTTCAAGAATCTCAATCGGGCCTCTAAGAAATACAACTATCTTGTTCCTCCAATGGAGTAGATCCTACAGAAAGTAGCCCTATTAGATATGTTTTCGTTGCTAGATGGTTTTTTGGGCTACAACCAAGTCTTGGTTGCACCCAATGATCAAATTAAAACTGCTTTCCCGACCCCTTGGGGAACATTCATGTGCAGATGAATGCCATTTGGACTAATAAACGTAGGAGACACTTTTTAGAGAGCTATGGACATAGCTTTCAGGGGCTTGATCCATAATTATATTGTTTTGTACCTAGATGATGTTACCATTTACTCTAAAAAATGACAGGATCATTTTTCTGCTCTAAAACAGGTATTCGAAAGGTGCAAGAAATTTAGCATCTCCCTCAATCCCAAGAAGTCCATCTTTGCAGTAACAAAAGTTAAGTTCTTGGGCTTCATAGTTTCAAAGGAAGGTATGATTATTGATACAAAACACGTTGAAGCAATCTCCAAGATCGGCCACCCTAACTCTCGTAAGGCAATGCAGTCATTTTTAGGTAAGGTCAATTTTTTTCGTAGATTTGTTCCAAATTTTTCTTAAGTTGTGAAACCCATGCAATTCCTAGTCAAGAAGGATGTACCATTTAAGTGGTCTAATGAACAAAAGAATGCATTTACTGAGATTCAGAAAACCATAGCAGAAGAACTTGCTCTCATGTCCCCAGATTTCAGTAAAGATTTTATATTGTATACATTTGCTACTGACTTTTCTTATGCAGCTGTCCTCACGTAGAAAAATCACGAAGACACTGAAATCCCCATTTCTTTCATGAGTTCAACATTCAAAGGGGCTGAACTAAATTACTCCCAGGTTGATAAATAGGCCTACACAGTATATAAATCAGTAAAACATTACAGGCATTATCTTTTGAAGTCAAGGACTAAGGTGATTGTCCCTTATGCGGAAATTTGCAATGTCCTTGTCCAAAAGGAGTTGGGATAAAAGAGATCTCACTGGATGACCGCCCTTCAAGAATATGATCTAGAGATTAAGCCTGTGAAGATCGTCAGAGGACAAGGTTTGTGTCAGCTCACCACCCAGACAAATGACCCTGAAAATCAGCAAACTAATTGGGAACATAAAGAGGCTACTCCTACAGGTTTTGTTAATGCACTTGAAACTATAGCGTCTAAATGGTATGATCACATCAAATTTTTTCTTCATAATGGGTTTTCCCCTGAAACCCTAGATCCCAAAAAACGTAGACAACTAAGGCTGAAATCAGCCCCTTATCAACTTATTGATGATGTTCTATTTAGGAAGAATTATGATGGACTGTTTCTTAGATTCCTAGAAAAGAATTAGACTTCTGATTTCCTGTTTCAATTTCATGCAGGACCTCCAAGTGGACACTTTTCAGGTGATACAACGGCTCATAAAATCATTAGGGCAGGATACTATTGGCCTACCCTATTCAGGGATGCCCATTCATTTGTCAGAAAATGTGATCCTTACCAAAAGTGCAATGGAAAAGTTAAGAAGTCTTCTTACCCCTTGTAGCCAGTAGTATTCCAATTCCCATTTCAGAAGTGGGGATTGGATTTCATCGGACCCATCAACCCCGTATCCTCATTACAACACAAATACATTTTGATAGCCACTGACTATTTTATGAGGTGTGTAGAAGTAGTCCCTTTAAGGCTGTGTAACATGAACCAAGTAATTTCCTTCCTTGAAAATCAGATAATCACTAGGTTTGGCACCCCTAAGTATCTTGTTTTTTATAATGCCTCATATTTCCAATCCATTGACCTGGCCAGCTACAGCCTTGAAAAGGGGATTAAGCTTAAGTTTTCTGCTAATTACTACCCTCAAGGCAATGGGCTTACAAAATCCTCAAATAAAAACTTAATAAGCATTCTTAAGAAGATAGTGGCTTCACACCATAAAGACTGGCACACCCAAATTTACTATCCTCTTTGGGCATATCGAATCACCCCAAATGCAGCCCTTGGTAAGTCCCCTTATTTCCTTGTTTATCGTAAGTAAGCTATCCTGCCAACTAATCTCACAATTCCTTCATTGCAATTGGCCCAAGCCATCCAAGAGAGTGACTCTTCCCCATTATAGCAGAGGATTGATTCTCTTCTCAAGTTAGAAGAGGATAGAGACAAAGCCAAGATTAAATTCTACCAACATCAATAGTTGGTTAAGAAATGGTTTGACAAGAGGTCTTCATTAGATAGAGACTTCTCAGTGGGAGATTTAGTGTTGAGATGGGACAAAAAACACAAGGACAACAAAGATTACACCAAGTTTCAGCGAATTTGGCTAGGACAATTCATTGTTATAGAAAAGATTGGTCGTAGTACAGTTTGACTACAAACACTTGAAGGGGTCGTTGACACCTACCCAATGAAAGTTTTTCTACTTAAGAAGTACTTTGTTTGAAAAGGTTGGTTCAACCCTATATATAGGTTTGGTATGTTATTTTACTTTTATTTTCTGAATGTTTGCTTGATTTTGGTAACTTTTGGTAATAACTACAACCTTGGAAATAATGAGCAATCGGTTTTTCTCACTATTCAATACTCTCAACCAAAATAGATTTTTCAGTTTATATCTTTTCTAACTCGTGTCAGTATCTGTTATATCTGAATGATAACCATATTTGAAAAATTTTGTATTAATTCCTTCTCATCTAGGTTAATATATTCTACATTCCCTACTCTGATGATAATAGTTGTAGAGGAAAAGGTTAATCCTGTCTGAGGTCTCATTAGAGCAATGTGGAAAATATTTATAGCCCGGTCAATCTTACCCTTTGGAATTCAACTATGGCCATATATTTTGTCATATGGATTACAAGATGATGGGTTTCATCATGCGCCATCTCATTAGGTTAATAGGTGCTCAGTGGAATGAAATCTTTGCCATTTAATATGGGGAGATGGCTTCTAGTTATCTGGAATATGGGAGATCCTATCACAGTTTGACTCATTCATTATCTGTAGAGCATAAATGAGTAACGTTTCCTACATATGGACACCAAACCATGGCAGTGTCTTATAATTCATGTACAAAATAAAACCACCCATCCCTGGACACGAGAGCATTATGCATCAAGACAAGGGGATCCTATCTAAGGCTAGCCTCACTATGATCATGGGCTTAATTTTGGACTGAAACTATCACTAGGTGGTTATCAAGCCATGATAGTTTCTTTCAGCCATATAGCAAGAAGACAGGAGGTCTCCTTACTGAGCTGACTTGTTCGGTTTCCAGATCAGGTTTGTGAATGGCACTGGTCACTTGAACATGGGGCAGTGGTCCTATGTCATTGCAATCTTGCTGTCATTCTTAAAAAAAAAAATTAATTAATTAAAAAAATGGACAAGGAACAAATATTGGTTTCAACGGCCTTTGTGTAGAGACCCAAAAGTGATCAAATTCTGACTCCAGGTTTACTTTAAATTGCATTCCTATTTCAGCCTAAGTTCAAATGATCTTGATCCTCCAATGACATCTGAATCAAATTTACATCTTTTAAAATGACCATGGATGGAAGTGCATTAATAACTTTGATTATTCTTGGTTGGTTACATTCATATGCTAACATTTCTAGAGAGTTAATCGTTTTCCTGATGACAGGTTCGATTGGAAAAGGTTATTGTTTTGCAGAGATAACTGGTTCTTCCAGCCAAACTCCATTTCTTGTAGGTACAACAAATCCCATTTTATTTTAACACAAGAACCCAATCACACATAAAAGGTAATTCGGTAATACCCTTCGTGACATTGTTGGTTTTCATTACATCTTTGTTGATTCTTGGGATTCCCTAACTTAACCAAGTTTCCAAAATTTCATGCTTGATTGTTTGTTTTAAGTTGCAGAAAGATTGGTTTTGTTTGGTATTTTTTTGTCATCCTACATCCTGCAACCTGCAAGTTTCTTAGTGCAGGGTCTTTTAGTTAGATATTTTTATTTTTCGCTTCCCGCAACCCGCATCCCGCAAATACGGAATGCGAGATGTGGAAATTTTTTAGATATGATTTTATTGATCCACAATCCGCACCCCGCAAAAATGTGGGATTGACATTTATTAATCGTTTGGTTTGCATGTGTCCGCAACCCACATCCCACCAAATGCAAAATGCGGGGTGTGGAGCTGATTGAATAAATATTTCTTTGTTTTGCAATTCTGCATATCGCATCCCACAAAATGCGGAATGCGGGTTATGGAATGACTAATAAAATTTCCAAATTTCATGTTTGGCCCCGCATCCCACAAAGCTTGATCCTAATCGTTCTTTTCACCCTGATCCTATGGTCTTTATTATTACCCACGAATTATAAACATGGTGGTCTTATTTACGGATTTTTCACTGTTTTTTACCATTGTAATTTGCTCTACCATGTGGATTTACCTCTAGATTTTACCAAGCAATTTCGACAATGTTAGCTGCAGTTTTAGGTTGGTTATCAGGTCGCTTTCTCATATTTTGAATTACTTACTATGCTTCCTGCATAATTCAATTTAATTATTGGTACTAGCATTCAAACAAGACATGGCCACATTCAAAACACCCTGAATTACCAGCAGCAGAACCCTCCAGAAAGACATGTTTATGAAAGATCCGAACTTTGGTGTCTTTTCTGACACTAGTGCCAAAGTGTATAAAACCTATCAGTTGGATTGGTCTCGATTTTATTCCATATTTGATAATAATGACCTTTCATATTTCCAAAGAAACCAACTCATTTATGAGAAAATTAGGGGCTTTGGCCTTCATATGATTGCTGCCAGACCGACCATCCTCCCTTATACTAATTCTGTTAGATGGATCATAGATCATGCTAACCTAGAAGACCGTTCCTTAAACACTAGTATTGGAATGCAATTGGCTAATTTCCTCTCTAAAACCTTTGTGAGAATTTACACCCTTAAACCTTTTACGTAGCTCCTCGATGCAAACTTTATTAATGCTGCTAACTCTAGGTTCAATTTCGACCAAATACTCAAGTCCTGGATGGCTGAACCACACAAGTTATCCCAAAGGAAATACAACCTTTACCCCATTGAATGGTTCCAAGGAACCTTATTCCTTGCTTGCAACAATGTAATGTAGGCTTTATGGTCTCCCCAACTGTTCCTTCTTCAAGAAAGAATCGGCCCCCATTGCTCACCACATCATAACTACAGGTGAATCCTTCCCTTGGGATACAATCCTCTCACTTGAACTCAAAAATTCCATACACGAGTTCCAGAAAGCTACTGTAGGAAAGAATCCCAACTTTTATCTTTCTTCTTTCATTATGGATATCTTTTGTGCCGAATTCCACTTTCCCAATATGGGATGGATTTGGGAATTACCAGCCCTGCCTGTGCATATTTATCATTCTAAGTTATGGGATACAAATTATGTAACAATGTTTTATGATATGTGTGAGAGTATCCTCGGTCAGGTCTATTTCCTTATTTTTAACAAAGAAGCTCATGCCTTCTCATCAGAAGCAAAGTCCCTCATAGCCACTATCGGAGACTGGTATGTCGGTGAATCATTCACCTATATCAAGGTTTTTGGTAGCAATGCTTCCCATATGTTGCCTAAGGTCGTTCCTGATAGGTTGGTCCTTGAGGAGATTTCATTTCAAATATTCATAGAAGGGATTTACAAAAAATGTGTTGCACCTAAGGGGAAGTTTTGGCCCAACTTTCCTATAACCCTTGGATCTTTGAGTATACCTACTTCTACTTGGGTATCAAATCTTAGTGACCACATAGTGTCACTCAAGCTTGGCTTTGCTAGTAAAAGGCAACATGATCCCAAAGGCATTGTTGACATCCACCTCAGGAAGAACCATTTTAAAATAGGATATGCTCATGAAGAAACTCCAAATGACTCCATCTACTAGGGACTTGAAACTTTTTCTAAAGTCTTAGAAAGGACCAAAAATAGGGAAGAACAAAGCCATATATTGCAATACCAAAAAGAAATCAAGGGCAGAGTTCGGCATTACAGGTCCATGGAGTTAAAAATTCAGGAAAAGGTGATAAAAGATAGGGAAAGTGGGGAAGCTAAAGCTGCAGCAAAGGATCCTCTAGCATCCACAAATGTATCCATTGGAACCAGTTCAGACACAGGTAAAGGGAAATATCCTCTAGAATAAGTCCCCTAGACATCTGTGGAGCAGCAGGTTAAGGCCTATTTGCACACTTCAGATAATATCAAACAAAGACTCAAAAAAATGACTTCATCACTAGATACTCATGAAGTTACAACCTCTCAGCCTACTGCAGTAGCTCAGGTGACCACTGTGGTTGAAAAGCATCAATCTCAACAAACCCAGGTTGAGGAGCATCCTTCCAAAAAGTTGGAAATCTCCATCCATGTTTCTACTATTGACTTGACTCATTCAAAGGAAGAGGATGAGAGGGTTTATCCTGTGCCTGTTACCGTTGAAATTGGGAATGGAAATGATTTACAAAATCTTACTAATTTGCTCAATGATAGCAATGGAAAAGATTCATCACCTCTTACACAACCACAACCTTCTTCCCAGTCTGGCCCATCCTCTTCTGCATTACTTCTCTCATCAATTAGAGCCTTATCTTCATTATCTAATGGTTCTACTATGACACCTTTTATGACCCATCTTTATCAAAATCCTACTTGTCTACCTAAATTTGTTACACCCATTTCTGTCGATATGCCAATTCCTTCATCTAATGTACCTCTAGTTTTCAAAATACCATTGCATATTCCTTCATTCATCTCAGTATCATTCTCTGTTCCTAAGAAACCTTCAGCAGTTTAACCACCATCACTCAAAACCACTTCTTTGCAAGCTTCATCAACTAAAACTTCAATTCCTGACATTTCTTCAGTCCCTGAAGTAATTCCTACTCAGAATGTTAGCCCTTTTCCATCCACCTCCCCTATTACTATGACCATACCCTCTCATACCACAACTCAAACCTCTTCTCTAATATCCATAGGCATTAGTGTACCCCCCATTGATAAGATAAGGGATGAATTTAATGAATATTTTGTGGTATCCCTAAGATAAAATTGGTACAGAAAAGCTAACACATTAGTGGTGAAGAAGGGTGGAAGAGGAACAGGGATCAGAGTGATGTGGACATGTCTGTTGCAAATGAGGTTGTGTGGACCCAATGATCAAGTGACCCATAGGCATATGCTAATGATGTAGCAACTATTTTAGGGGCTTTTACAAGAGCCAATTTTGATCTTGTCAACACTTTGAACCGAGAATTTGACAAACAGAAAGCATAAATTGTTAGTCTGGAGGAGGAACTAGAAAAATTTAAAAGGCAGCATGGAAACAGGTGCGATGAACTTCAAAAGAGGAATTTTTCTCTCAGTGAAGAACTGCAAAGAGAAAAGGTTTTTAATGCCACTTTAGTTCATAAGGTTGCAGTGTTAGAAAGATAGTGTGAAGATGAAACTGCAAGTGCATCTTTATCTTCATTTTCCAAGTTTTCCCAGGAAGAATTTAAGGAGCTTTCCATTCAAACCAACAAGGAACATTATGATTTGGTCTGTAAGTTATTTAAAACTCTAGATAATATTTATAAAACTCACATGATTTTCGACAAGATGTTTGTTGTCCTGGAAGACCTAGTTGAGAAGAGATAACAAGCCTCAAAGGCTTATGATGAAGTGGTAGACTGGAGGAGGTACATCAAGGAGAATTCAGATAATGTCACTTCTCTCACTAACTTCCAGCTTAAAAGGATCAGGACTATCTTAAGAGCATGGGAAGATCTAGATGAGACAGTAGTTGAATCCTTAAAGAAAGCACAGGCCATTTGTAGCAAAAGATGGTATGCAATTAACAACATTATGGATGAATTGTCCTTTCCTGCAGTGGTACTGATTGAAAAGGAATGTCCACCTAGATTGATGATTGAGCAAGTGGACTAGCGACGGGATGAGGGAGAAGAGAATATCAAAAAACTTGACCACGTCAGCATCTACGATGTAGATTAGTTGATCAGACAACCATTTGTGGTGGAGATAAAGATCCACATTTATATCCAATTTTGGCATAAACTGGCTAAGAATGAAATTGAATATTATAAGTGCACTGCCCATCTTGGCATTGAATCACTTAGTTACCCTGATATTGAGGATTTTCTCCGTATATGGAAGATGTGGAGAGATTTCTTGGGATATTAGCTTTGTTTAGGTTTTGATCCCCTTTAAGGGGAGATCCTTTTTTGTAATAATTATTTAAGAAGGTGATCTAAAATGTATTAAGGACTTTTTTTGGACTTTTGGAAGAAGGAAGACCGATACAGGAGATCGAAAGAAGACCTCTGGTTTTTTATATTGTTTATGTAATTTTTTATTGGACTTCAAATCAATACAGTACTGTCATTTCTTATCTCTAGTCTTTGTCTAAATGAATTTCTTCAAACATATTTCAATCTTCTTTATTTCAAATGGACAGATAATGCTGTGAGTTATTTACAATCATTAAATGTGTTTTATTTAACTTAGATTTATCCCTGTTATTTATCTACACATTGATAAAGTTTCATACAATTTATTTTATGAACTGTCTTTATCTATTTCCGTGAATAATTGAACAGCAATATTCAGCAGTATAATATGTTTGTTTTTAAACTTACATGTGCTATGCAGGTTTATTCAAATTGAAAGAATCTTAAGTCACTAACTAATTGGTTTCTTTTAATTAGATGTGAATTAAGTGATGAGCTTCTAATTTGATTTACATTTTTGTTGATTGAATGAAAATTACTTGTCTGCTTACACATCTGGTTTACCTGCAGATCAACCCATTATCCATTTCAAAATAGTTTAGATCTAGATCAAGTTCCCTTTCCTAGTTAGGTTTAAGTTTTCCTATTCTTTATATAATTTGCCTTGTTTCCTAAACTAGGGAAACATATCCTCTGTGGATCAAATGAAACCATAAGGCAATCGAGGCTACAAAAGTATCTGTGGGATATTATTGTCCCAAACAGCTCGAGGATAGAACAATACCTGCGTGGGATTGTTTGAATCCTTTGGCTGGGTTTTCTTCATGTGTTGCAAGCCTTAAACACCTTAATCAGCCACATACTTAGTTGGGGCTTCAACAATGCCCAATTTCGATTAGGTTTTATGCCACCTAGAGGTAAAGCACATTTCTAGATAATGCATCAAATGAGTTAGACAGGTGCAACATAGAATGTACAATTAGCAAGTCCAGCTACAACAAAAACAACGGAGATATCCAACATATATATGCGATGAAAGAAAAGCGATGTGGCATAAAAAGGAGTTGAAAGACAATTTTGTTTAATAAATGTAATGTTTCAATGTAAAAGAAGTAAATGTGAAAAACAATTAATTTTATGTTACGAACAAAATTAGATATAAACTGATTACAAGTGCCCTTGAGGACTACATAATATAAAGAGAGCTAAGAGCTTGAGCCTTCAAATTTTGGAACTAGAATATTTTCCTGTGTATGTGATTATTTATCTCATTTTCCATGTGAATGTGTATTCTTCAATGTTTAATTGAAAAATATTATGGTCAAAATTCAAACATGATTTATGCTATGTTTCATAATAATTAAATATTTCATTGGTTTCTTCTAAAATTGCATTTAAAATTCATCCACAAATAGATGCTCTAAATGTAATGGTTTGTTAATTTTTCTTCTACATACATACTACAATGATCTTATTAACTAAGAAAACATCATCTACAGTTCCTATGCTTCCTGTATCACTCTAAACCAGTCACTGATAACCTATATAAACACTCATGATTAACTCCATGCACAATAGTCCAATTCTCAGATTTGTAAACCACCAATAAAACCCTACTATTACCTATAGATTTTTCCATTGAGATTTAAACTAATTGAGGGATCCCAATCTCAACTGAAAGTAGTAAATTTAAGTCCTAAATAAGGTTTGAAAAAAATTGCCTTGGGAATTTTTTCTTATACTGCCCAAAATATCACCAATTGATAACCAAATCTATGATTCTTATGACATGGTTGAAAGCATAAAAATATTATCTTTGTAGAAATTAAAGTCTCGTAAAAAAACATAAGAGGACGAGAAATTAAATTACAAATGTGTGTATCATGGCCCAAGTAATCCATGTGTGAACTTCGAGCATAAACCAATCAAATATATTCTGTTGGAATACAATTTACTGACCTAGGCGTGCATTCTTTTAAGATGACTATCAAATACCAGAATTTGGTCAGTTGAATCCTTTGCCGTCCATTTTTATTGAACAAAGTGGGCATATAGAATTGGAAATACATTTCTTGAGTATAAAATTACGTGTATGAATTTCATTCGATCCCTTGGCATGTATTATTGATCCCCTGGTATTCATTTGTTAGGATTAATTAATTAATCCTCCCTTGACAACCATAGTTTATTTTTATTTTCCTAGCTTAGTAGGCCATTGCCACTTCACTAGTGCCATGGGGGACTCATCTAGGGCCCACCTAACACTTAATGTGCATCTGTGCATGATTTTAGGATCTCTAGAGACCAATTCCTATAATTTAGGAACCCACTCTGAGTGCCACCAGCAGTCACCTGCAATTGACCCTAGTATGTGTTCACTTATGTTCGGTTACGTTCTGATTCCTATCAATTAGTTCACTTTTAATCATCCAAGAGCAACTTTGCATTATTTAAGTCAGGTTTGGCACATTTTCTCACCTACATATATTAGTTAACTATTTCTAAACTGATTCAGTTATCCATAGTTGCATTAGTGATCTCTAGCGGTGATTTTCCCACACCGATTGAGCACCAGATTCAATCAAGGTTGGTGGATTTGAATCCTACCTAGGGAATTCAAATTATTTTATGTGTAACACCATTGTATTACCTATAATTTATTGATTAATGGATGTAATTTTATTCTTCCAATCTTGTCTCCATGTGTGAGAAATTTTTCCATGAATAATTGATCAATGTTTATGAATCTCTTACTCTCTTTTGCAACCTTATTTTCAAAATTAATTCATGTAGTCCTGAAGATCCTCATCTTACCTACAATTAAACAATGGTATAAGAGAAGATATTCAGACCAACTTCAAACCTTGAAAACTTCCATTAATGTACCAGAAGTAGTTGGGTTCCACATAATGCTTGGTATTCTTTCCTTGCTCTGTCTGGATTCTATCCAAGTGTGATGCACTAAGAGAAAGTGAACATGTGTAAAGGAGAGTGTTTGAATTGGTTTTATTTAGAATTGAATTTTTTTTCCAATGTTTTTACAAGTGAATTGAATATTTTTTGAAGAATTAGTTTTTTTTAAGCTGTAAGATGGAGAATTCAACAGGTTTGACACCCAAAATTCTCGCACCCTTCAAATATATTTATTGGAGGGTTGATATCAAGGGTATGTACAAGTTCACCATGGGCATAGAGGTCAAACCCCAGAAACCTATACGTCAAAGTATTTGAACAAGTTGGATGAATCATTTGGCTTCATGTGCATCCACATCTCGAGGGAGATACTCTTCCATATTGATGGAATGATAAATCCGAAAGAAGTATGGGAGATCTTGAATCCTTGTTTAGAAAGCAGGATGAGATAAGGGGGCGTATTCTTGAGAATGAAATGATATCACTATAACCTAGCAACCTTGAAACTATACAACAATTTTTATCATAATCTCAATCTCTTATCATGCAATGCAAGTAGTGTCGTATTGAGAAAAAGGATGGGCAATTGGTGCTCTCAATTCTAAGAAAACTTGTCCTGGAGCTCTTAGTGTTCATGTCCACCTTTCACTCTAGGATACTAAAATCTCCGAATTGGTGATTTCCATCTCTTGATTCCTTCACAGAATATCTAATACATGAACAAAACAATATAATACATATGGGATCCCTAGGAGCCTCCCCAAATCAATCTCGCTTGGTTGGTGAGACAAAGAATGTGCAAGAAAGGATGAAGAAGAAAGAAAATAAGAAGATGAACATTGAATTTGAACCTAAAGAATAGCTTGATCCAGCAGATGAACCCTCATGCTCTAATAAGGACACACATCACAGGTTTGTCAAGGGAAAGTGCTCCTACTGTAAGAAAGGAAACCATAAAGAGAAAGGTTGTGTGAAGAAGACCATAGATCACATGTCAAGACTCCTTGAAATGCACAATATTTTCCTCCCTGAGGGTGCAAGAAAGGCTGAATTTGGAGACAAAATAGAAGATAATGAGAGATTACATGCACTGAAGGATGTATTCTCAAAATATCATTCCTTCCTCATTTATTCAAGAGCCTCCAATCACATGGTTGCATCCAAAGATACATTCTCTTCATTACAACTTACTGATGGTCCAAGTATTGAAATGGGATATGACACTCAAATCCAAGCTGAAGGGAAAGGTTCAAATATAGAGAATGGAGTGTTCAAGAATGTCCTCTATATACCCTCCTTGGAAACAAATATGTTTCATATATATCAAATGACTCATACAGGATCACCCAAGCGAGTTTGATTTGGCCGTGACTCAATGGATATCTCAAATACCTCAACTGGGAATATGATAGTGAAAGGAGTTGAAAACCATACCTCCAAGGAATATAAATTCTCACACTTTTTTCCATACTCAGATCCAATGCAATCTTAGATGCCATTTGAAAGGGAAGGTAAATTCATCCTACCTAAACCTTTTGCATATGATAATGTTTCAATTAATGTTTCTGTAATATTTTGGAATGCACAACATAATAAAAAAAATTATGAGTCATGTGACATTCCAACCTAAATCTAGATAGAAAAAACAACATCACTTAGAATTATTTGCACAAAGAGATAACAAGAACAGAGAAGAAATATTGAATACAGCACTAGAGGAAAATCACTCGAGTGGGAATTTTTGCACTCTACTTATTGTGCAAAAACCCAATACAATATATAGGAATTATTACATGGAATACCTTGTGAAAATTCCATGGGCTACCGAATACCATGGGTACAACAAACCATATGAGTATCTCACATTACTGTTGGATTATCTTGACGAATTCCCCCAATCTATGACATTGTGCCAAGTATAACTCCAAGTAGTGGCCATAACGAGGTTAAATGAACCTAGATGGACCATGACATGGCTAGGATAGTCAAAAAGTGTGCAACAAACAATCATGAGTGAGATATATGTGGTTTAATAGCTTGGTTTTGGACAATTAATGAGAAAATTTACCAAATCCTCAAGAAGGCGCACTTAGTCTCCTTAAAATAGGGAAATGTAGTGACTACCCCATAAATGAAGCATAGAGGGTGGAATTGACTCCTTAGAACAAGGAAAAGAGTGGGTAAGAGGAAAACAAGTTTTTATGGCATAACCACTAGTCTAAGTGGGTCAAATGTGGACAAACTAGGATCCAAGACACTAGACTAGGAACTAGAACCATTTCCACATGGAACAGCTTACACTAAATACTTGGAACCTTATGCAAATATTATCAACCAAGGTATAGATGGGAAATATGCTACAAAACCCCCCCTCAAGAAAAAATGTTTGTGAGAAATTATTTAGGGCCCGAGAAACAAGGCTTATGGTCACCCTTTACATTATTGATCCATATGAACTGAGGAAAAGGAAAAACCACATGGGGAAAATCCTCCCTAAAAAATGGACATGAAAGAGAAACCAAAAAAATGTACACACCCCAAACTAAATGAATATGTCATGAGGAATATTCTTCTTGGGAAGAAGTGTAGCATACTCCCAAAACATGTGCTTTATTTATTCAACAATGGAAGCAAGCAAATACAGAATCCACTTGAACTTGCATACCGAACAAACCAAGGTGGGAACAAATCCAAATGCATGAAGAAACACTTGAAACTTTAACTTCAAACAAAAATAGGTGATATCAACTCATAGTGAATGTAGGTTTCCTCCATCTTCTGTGAAACACTGAAAATAGGTGCTAGAAATCATATAGGAATACATAAGAAGCATGGATCTAAGAAGAGTGAATGCTACAACTCCAAGCATTGGTCCTTCTTCGAAAACATCCAAGGGATCACTCTTTTGCACACTAGTAGAATCAATAGAAGAATCAAGGAATAAAAATGGTGAGATATGGAAGATCTTCTCTTCAACATTATTGATGGAAACAAGTCGTATGTTATCTTCATGAAAAACAACTTCATGAAAAACAGAGGAAGCCATAGAGGAAGAAAGTTGAATTGGATCATTTGTTGAATATTCTACCATTTATTCATGTACATGAAAACAACAATATTTGAAATTCCTGACTTCGACAACGTGCTTGAGAAAAGCCAAAAGGAAAAACCAAATTACCAAAGGTAATAACTGGAAGCAACAATGGAATTTTTTTTGCATCAGAATAACTATAATACCATGTAAGATTTTGGAATGCACAACATCACAACAAAATTTCAGAGTCATGTGACATTCCAACCTAGATCTAAATACCAAAAACAATATCACTTATAATTATTTGCATAAAGAGATAGCAAGAATAGAGAATAAATATTGGATATAACACTAGAGTAAAATCACTCTAGTGGGAATTTTTTCACTCTACTTATTGAGAAAATACCTAGTACAATATATAGGAAATATTACATGAAATACCTTGGGAAAATACCATGGGATACCAAATACCATGGGTACAACAACCCATATGAGTAGCTCACATTAACGTTGGCTTATCCTGACTAATTCCTCCAATCTATGACATTGTTCCAAGTGTAACTCCAAGTAGTGTCCATAATGAGGTGAAATGAACCTAGATGGACCATGAAGTGGATAGGACAGTCAAAAGTGTGAAAGGAACCGTCATGAGTGAGATAGAGGTAGTTTAGTGCCTTGGTTTTGGACCACTAATGAACAAATTGACCAAATCCTCAAGAAGGCTCACCCAATCTCCTTAAAATAGGGAAATGCAATGACTACCCCATAAATGGAGCATATAGGGATGCATTGACTCCATAGAACAAGGAAAAGAGTCATTAAATTGACAAACAATCTTTTATGGCATAACCACTAGTCTAAGTGGGTCAAATTTGGACAAACTAGGATACAAGACACTACACTAGGAACTAGAACCACTTTCACATGGAACAACTTGCACTAAGCAATTGGAACCTTATGTAAAGATTATTAACCAAGGTGTAGATGTGAAATATGTTCCAACAGTTTCATATTCATAAATTGAAGCAGAGGACCAAGTTGAATCAGCTTATGGAATTGAACAATAAATTCAGTGGGATCGAAATCCAGATCCAGGCCCGAATCCCAATCCTAGGCCTAAATGGTCTCAAAAGTTTATTGAGTCTAGTTTGAACATGAGAGGAGATTCATCTGACAATAGAAGAACAATATCTCAGTTTCAAAATGAGAGCCTTGCGCTATGTCAAAAAAACCCACTTCTCCTAGAGCGGTGCTACAGACTCTCAAAGAGATGCTTCATGATAGTAAGGTTTGGCCAATAGTTCTACTCGCTGAAGGACAATGAGACATTGGATCATGTCACTCAAATTGAAAAATTGGAAGGAAATTCTACATGGAAATGTTTGGATATTAAAATCCCACTCAGTACTTAGGATAAGATTATTTAATCATTATTGATTAATTTCCTACCTAATAGCCTAGATAGTTGGCATCTACTTGCACCACTTGGTCAACACATTAAATAAATACCCCAAGAGCTCCTTTTTCTTGATTTTGGTTAGATCCTACCCACTTTATTCACTTCTAAAATTAGTAACTACACCTTCCTGCATATTTTATTTTTATCTAACTTTATTCCAGTTTTAGTGGATAAGGTAAAGCTAGTCAACTAGGAAACTACTATCTTTTGTTTCCAACCCATCCTCCATGATTTTATCTCTGTATTCTAGGATTATCATGTTTTTCCATCACTCATAATTTAGCTGATTTCTAAGGTCCTTGACAAAGTTGGAAAGTGCTTTAGTCACCTATGAGGGTTTATCATATTTAGTAAGCTTGATTTATGAGCTAGCATGAGTTTCCTTCTACCAACTCAATTTTCCTTTATAACATTGTATTACTATTGTAATAATAAATTATTCATTCTTGACTTCTTCATTTGATTCATTCTCATTATTATTATCTCTACTTTCCTTGTGCATGCTTGTAAGAATTATCTTCTAGCTAGGTCATGTCATGTGCTTACACATTGTGTTAAGCCTGAATTTATTTATGGTTTCATCTACATGGTATAAAATTGAAAGGCATTTCTCTACATCAGAGCGCATTCAGTCTCCTATTCCTCTTTGGAGAGATCGAATTGAGCTTACAAATTTTTCTTCTAGTTTTTATTTGTGAATGTTCCAACGAGTATATTCTTGAGCGCATCAACTTATTAGAATGGATTCCTCTTCAGCTATGATACTTACTCCCTTAAAATATCATGAATGTAAATTCAAAATTGGAATTCCATTTCACAATAAGGGACTATACAGAGTTACTTTATCCTTGGACAATGAGCCTAATGCTCTTGTTGAGAAGCCTAAGTGGCATAATAGGTTGGATGAAGCCTATGGATTACTTTTCCTCTCTATTTATCCTTATATAATATTTCATCTAGATTATTTGACCACTCCAAGCCAATTATGGACCAATATTGAGTCTCTCTTTCAAGTACAAGATGATATAAGAGCGCATTAGTTGGAGAATGAGTTATTCTCATTGAGTCCAAGTAGTTTCGATTCAATTGAGGTTTTATTCACCAAGTTCATTCACTTGATCTATTTCTCAAGAAATGTGGTATTGAGAAGAAGGAATATAAATTTATTCTTTACATTCTATCAAAATTGGGTCCTGAATACTCAATGTTTGTGTCTACTTTTCATGCTATTAGCCTTGTTATTTCTAATTGGAAAAGGCCTTCTTTGAGTACATTCTTTGATTCACTAAAAAAGGAGAAAGATAAATTGATCTAGATGAGTGATATTAGATCCTCAAAGGGAAATTATCATTTCTTATAGTTCAAGGAAGTAAGAATGAAAATTCAAAAGAGAAGAAGCTAAAATCAGATAATGAAGGAATGTTCAATGAAGAAAGTCAAAAAGAAAGGGAGCACATCCAGATGTTCTTATTCCAGTGAGGCATTTCATCCTGAGAATAAATTTTTCAATAATAATATGGACATCATGTCTCAACTACTTGAGAAGCATAACATTAAAGTTCCATATAAGAGAGAGAAGCCCGTTGAATCCTCGTAACATTGTAATAGTGCATAGTTCCAAGGTTATGTAACTACGCCTTGAATTCTAGAGTTAAATCATTTCCTCACATATCTTATATATATTTATTTTCTGATATATAAGAATCATAAATCTCATCGTATTTCTTGAGTAATCCACCTATCCATCTCCTAGATTCATCTCCCAATACATGTGATTTTTCAATAGATCCTAACTTGTGTTTAAGAAACTCTTTGTGGAGAACCTCCTGCAATAAAAAATGAGAATGCAAAAATATTGGAGCACAAAAGATATTTTATTGATCGCAGGCCACTTCGAGGGGGCAACCTCCTTTGAACAAGCTCAATACAAAATAACTCTTCGGTGCTTTCAATAGCCTCAACACATACTTATATACTAAGTCTAATCTAAACAACTATTACTCCACATGAATGTGGGATAATGCAACCTATTAATTGGACGACTTCACAACTATTACTTACTCCCCATGAATGTGAGATAATACATCATACTAATTGGATGACTTACAAAGCATATGCATCTGACAAAATATACCAACAAAATAAATAGGGGGGTTGACACAGGTTCTTAACATCCCCTCCCTCTTAGAAAAAGCTTTGTCCTTAAAGATTTAGATGTGGAAACAACTGTTGAATTTGAAGGAGGGGTTCCCATGTAGCATCCTCTAGTTGCATGCTGGGCCACTGAATGATGATCTAGAAGATACAGAGAAGAAGACTTGTGCTGAAAATTGTGTCGAAAGAATACCTTCCTAGTTAAGAGGGAGTGTTGATGTATATGTAACTTCGGAATGTATTTCAGTTGTATTTCTTATATATTGTAACCCGATGTTTATTTTGGGATGTACTTGAGTTATGTCATGCCCCTATGTTCCTATCGATAAAGTCTATAATGTAAACAAGTCATGTCAAGTCATTGTGGGTAACCCTCCTATTCTCTAAGGGTTAAAGTCCCCACAGTTCCAGGGCACTAGGGTTATTAGACTCTCCTAGTGAGGTCAGCCCTAGTAGGATTTTAGTCATGTCAGGATTAGTATAAATAGAGAGTTGGACTCTCTATTTATCACACAAGTCATACACACTCAAGTGTAGTGCATAGTTGAGGAAGGAGAAGACACTTGGGCTAGATAGAAAGAAGGTTACTGCTGTCAAGAGATCACTTACTATTTTGGTTTCTACTTTTGGTGTTGATTCTATCTCTGAGGAAGTTGCGGGGTTTTCACCATTTATGGTTTCCCCGAGGATAAACACTATGTTCATTGTCTCTTGTGTTTGATTGTTGTGCTTGTTATTCTCTTAGTTAAAGATCCTAATATAATGCTAGCTTAATGATGAAATTCTAACATGGAATCAAAGCTAACCTGAGAAGAAGACATTGTGCAGCTGTGGGAACTAGGGATTCCTAGTTTGTGGACCTTCCTCCATAGATTTTCAGAAAAATTAAGGTGGAATAACTCTCCTCCTTAGGGTGCATATTTATGTCGAAGAAAAATGGAATTCTGAGGTTTTGCAGTTTTGGACCCAACACTGTTGTCGAAAATTAGGGATTTTCATAGAAGAGGAATTTTTCAGTGAGCCCAGGATTGGATTGATATCCTCCCCAAAATAGAATTTAGGGATCAAATTCAAATCATTTGGTTGGAAAGAACTCTGAAAAATCAAAACCGTAATTTGCTACTGAACCAACACTGCAGAATTTCAGCTCCAAATCTAGATCCGACATCTTGACCTGGTAAGATATAAATCTTTTGTATTTCCATTTGAGGTTCTCAGTTTAAGATGTCTCATCATACCAAGCTTGATGAAAATATTGAGGGCGCTGATAAATTCTGAGCCTGGAAATATAGGATCTCCCTGGTCCTGGAAGAAAATGAGTTGGACTCCTATATCAATGAGGATGTTAAAGTTTCAGAGGGAGATGAGGCTAAGGCCTTTCATAAGAAGAAGTTGGTTATGGAAAAGAGAATCATTGTTGATTCTATCAAATATCACCTCATACCATAAGTGTCCTCCCTCAAGACACCTAAATCTATGTTTGATGCCCTAACCAAATTGTTTGAAGGGAAGAACATAAACAAGAAGATGACTCTGAGAAGCCAATTGAAGAATGTGAAGATCCAGAATGATAAGACTATTCAGTCTTACTTTACAAGGGTTTGTCAGATCAAGGAGTAGTTGGAAGAAGTAGAAGAAGAAGTGGAAAATGCAGAGATTGTGATGACCACCTTGAATGGTCTCCCTAGATCATGGGACTCTTTCATTCAAGGGATCTGTGCCAAAAAGAAGTTAGTTAAGTTCAGCAGACTGTGGGAATAATTCTATCAAGAAGAAGCTTAGATAGCAGCTCAAGAAGAGAAGATGGGAAGTGAAGATCAAGCTCTCACAGTTCACTCCAAGAAAACCAAAAGGAGCCATCATCACTCCAAAGGTAAGATCGCACACTCTAGAAAAGATCTAACTACTAATAGATGTTACACATGTGATGAGAAAGGCCACATATCCAAATTTTTCCCTAATAGAAGAAACCTAAAGAAGAAGGGAAACAAGAGAAGACATCATGCTCATGCTGCAGAGGATGATGAACCTTATACAAAGAGAATCAGACAAGAAAGTGATGATTCTTCAAGTGAGGAAGAATATGTACTAATCTCCGCTCTCACGGGAACTATTTCACATGGAAGCAATGATTGGCTCATAGACATTGGTGCTTCCAAGCACATGACGGGATTCAAAGAATCATTTGTGAAGCTATTTGAACATGAGTCACCTCACAAGGTGAAACTTGGGGATGACTACCAGTATCCAATAAAAGGTAGTGGTGAATCCTCCTATAAACTATATTCTAGAAAGTCTTTAAAGATGAAGAATGTATTATTTGTTCCAGGACTAAAGAAGAACCTCCTCTCCATATCTACATTCGATGCAAAAGGAATGAGGGTTTCTTTTGTAGATGGCCAAGTTCTTATGTGGCCAAAGGGAAAGAATTTTGGCGATACAATAGTGATTGGAGAATAAGAAGGAGTTCTATACAAGTTGAAGGGCCAACCAAATCAAGCTTTGGTTCATAACATAGTAGAAAATGAACTTTGGCATAGAAGGCTTGCACATGTGCATTACAGAGCACTACCACTTGCAATCAAAGCTATTGAAGGTCTTCCAGAAATACAAGCAAAACATGAAGGGGTCTGCAAAGGATGTGCGAAAGGAAAGAACACAAAGAAGACAGTTCCAAATAGTGAGAGCAAAGCAAAAGGAATCTTGGAAATCATCCACTCTGATGTATGCGGACCAATGTCATCAAGCTCACTAAGCAGGTATGTGTACTATGTTTCTTTAATTGATGAATTTTATAGGAAGACATGGATTTACTTCATGAAGAATAAATATGAAGTGTTCAGAAAGTTCAAAGAATTCAAATCCTTGATCGAGAACCACACTGAAAAGAAGATCAAGACTTTTCGATTAGACAATGGTGGAGAATTCACTTCAAATGAGTTCAAGGAACTATGTAAAGACTCAAGGATTAAGAGGGTGTTTTCCACCCCTTATAATCCACAACAGAATGGAATTGTATAAAGGAAGAATAGAACCATCATGGAAGCTACAAGAGCTATGCTTCATGATCAAGATCTTCCTATGCATCTTTTGGCAGAAGCAGCCAAAACAGTAGTGTATGTACAAAACTGTACTCCGCACAGAGTACTCAAGAACAAGACTCCTGAAGAAGTCTTCTCCGGAAAGAAACCAAAAGTCAGCCATCTTAGAATATTTGGTTGTCCTATGTACATACACATTCCAAAAGACAAGAGAACAAAATTAGATCCTTTAGGAAAGAAGGGTATATTTGTGGGATACTCTGAAAGCTTGAAGGCTTACAGAATATACTTCCTAGGGTTCAAGAAGATTGACATCAATAGGGATGTAACATCTGACGAAGATTCAACCTACATCAAATCCAGAAAGAAACCTGCTAAAGAACCTGAAGAAGCAGAAGTTCCCAGAATTCATGATACAATCATGAACGAGGAAACTCAAGAAGAAGATCGAGAATTTGAAGAACCACAAAGACCTGTAGATCCACCACAGGAGAAGAATCCTCACAAGAGGAAACCTTCTTGGGTACAAGAGATTATCCAAGGTGCAGAAAGATATGGGGTTCCAGAAGAGAATCTCAGAGAAAGAAAGAGGATCAGATCATGTTCCAGTTATGTAGCTTTACTATGTGATTTTATTGATAAAGAACCTTCCAAATATGAAGAAGCGGTAGAACGGAAAGAATGGAAGGATGTGATGATCGAAGAGTATCAATCGATCATGAAGAATTATGTTTGGGATGTTGTCCCAAGACCAGAAGGGAAGTCAGTTGTAGCTTCCAAATAGATCTACAAGATCATGCATGTTGCAAATGGTAGCATAGAGAAATATAAAGCAAGATTTGTTGCTCATGGTTTCTCATAGAAAGAAGGAATAGACTATGAAGAAAACTTTGCACCTATAGCCAGATACACTTTCATTAGATCAGTACTTGCTCTGGCTGTCGTGATGAAATTGAAGATACACCAAATGGATGTCAAGACTACTTTCTTGAATGATGTAGTAGAAGATGAAGTGTATGTGGAGCAGCCACTCGGTTTTGAGACTCATGACAAGGAGTCTCATGTGTGTAGATTGAAGAAAGACCTGTACGGTTTGAAACAGGCACCCAGGACATGGTACGGCAGAATTGATAGCTTTCTATCCAGTTTGGGCTTTACCAAGAGTAAAGCAGATTCCAACCTTTACTACAAGGTTGAAGATGGAAACCCAGTGATGCTTCTACTATATGTAGATGATCTATTTGTGACAGGTATGGATGGGTTGATTGTCGATACGAAGAGAAATATTACTGCCAAGTTTGAAATGAAGGACTTGGGTATGATGCATTATTTTCTAGGTATGGAGGTGTGGCAGACTACAGATGGAATCTTCCTTGGACAAGGGAAGTATGCAGTAGACATCCTGAAGAGATTTGGGATGATGGACTGCAAGGCATTAACAACACCTATGGCATCAAACCTGAAGCTATTGAGTGATGCTTCATCAGAGACAGTTGATTCCATGATGTATCGTTAGATGATTGGGTCCTTGATGTACCTAACAAACACAAGACCAAATATTTGCTTTGCTATGAACACCTTGAGCCAATACTTGGCAGATCTGAGATATGTTCACTTGATTGTTGCAAAGCATATTCTGAAGTACCTGAATGGTACTGTTGATTATGGGCTCAAGTATAATACTGATTAAAGGATTAATCTAGAGGGTTATGTTGATTCAAATTGGGTAGGGAGTTCCATCGATAGGAAGAGAACTTTGGGGTGTTGCTTCAGTATGGGATCAGGAGTGATCTCGTGGTTTAGAAAGAATTAATCCTATGTGGCACTGAGTACAGCTGAAGCAGAGTATGTTGCAACTTGTTCAGCTAGTTGTGAGGCAGTATGGCTGAGGAAGCTACTGTCTGATTTATTTGATCTCTAATGAGATGCTACTTGTATATACTGCGACAACTAGAGTTGTGTAAAGTTGTCAAAGAATCCAGTATTCCATGATAAGTCGAAGCATATCAAGATCAAGTATCACTATATCAAGGATACGGTGCAGAGAGGAGCAGTGAAACTCCAGTATGTTGTGACAGATGAACAGATAGTTGATGTGTTGACTAAGCCATCGGCTAGGGTGAAGTTTGAGTACTTCAGGGAGAAGCTTGGTGTTCTCTATATCGAGATTCCTCCTAAGAGGAAGTGATGTGTCCATGCTGTGACATTCTAACATGGTCAGAGGATTGGTTCCTTCCATGGTCAGATATAAGTGTTGTGCCCTTCCGACATGGTGAGAGGATTGGTTCCTTCCATGGTCGGATGTAAGAGCTGTGACATGGTGAGAGGATTTGTTCCTTCCATTGTCAAGTGTATGTGATGATCCCACATCTAGCATGAAAAAGGGATGACTCTGTGTAGACTCATATAGTATGAAAAAGGACTAGCTCTGAGTAGGTCCCACATCTGGTATGAAAAAGGACCAGCTCTATGATGACACATCTAGTATGAAAAAGGACTAGCTCTGTGAAGACTCATCTAGAATGAAAAAAGACTAGCTCTGAGTAGGTCCCATATCTGGTATGAAAAAGGACCAGCTCTATGATGCTACATCTAGTATGAAAAAGGACTAGCTCTGTGAAGACTCATCTAGTATGAAAAAGGACTAGCTCTGAGTAGGTCTCACATCTGGTATGAAAAAGGACCAGCTCTGTGATGCCACATCTAGTATGAAAAATGACTAGCTCTATGAAGACTCATCTAGTATGAAAAAGGACTAGCTCTAAGTAGGTTCCACATCTGGTATGAAAAAGGACCAGCTCTGTGATGCCACATCTAGTATGAAAAAGTACTAGTTCTGTGATGATACATCCAGTATGAAAAAGGATTGGCTCTGTATAGGTTCCTATGACAAGAAGAATCAAGAGATAGCACCAGTGATGATGACCCAGTGATGATCCAGATCGAGTGATGATGATCCAGATCCAGTGATGATGATCCAGCAGTGATGATCCAGATCCAGTGAGGATCTAGATCCAGTGATGATGTCCAGTGATGACCCAGATCTGATGATTTGAAGATGAAGATGACTTGAAGATGAAGAAGACTTGAAGATGATGACGACTCGATGATGATCTAGAAGATATAGAGAAGAAGACTTGTGCTGAAAGCTGTGTCAAAAGAATACCTTCCTAGTTAACAGGGAGTGTTGATGTATATGTAACTTCAGAATGTATTTCACTTGTATTTCTTATATATTGTAACCTAATGTTTATTCCGAGATGTACTTGAGTTATGTCATGCCCCGATGTTCCTATCGGGAAAGTCTATAATGTAAACAAGTCATGTCAAGTCATTATGGGTAACCCTCCTATTGTCTAAGGGTTAAAGCCCCTGCAGTTTCGGGGCACTAGGGTTATTAGACTCTCCTAGTGAGGTCAGACCTAGTAGGGTTTTAGTCATGTTGGGATTAGTATAAATAGAGAGTTGGACTCTCTATCTATCACACAAATCATACACACTCAAGTGTAGCGCATAGTTGAGGAAGGAGAAGACACTGGGGCTAGATAGAAAGAAGGTTACTGCTGTCGAGAGATCACTTACTGTTTTGGGTTCTACTTTTGGTGCTGATTCTATCTCTGAGGAAGTTGCAGGGTTTTCACCATTTATGGTTTCCTCGAGGATAAACACTGTGTTCATTGTCTCTTGTGTTTGATTGCTGTGCTTTTTATTCTCTCAGTTAAAGATCCTAATATAGTGCTAGCTTAATGATGAAATTCTAACACAAGGGACACATTCCGCAACCATATGTTGAATTTCGTGTTGCACCCCCTTCCAAAAGAAGTTATGGCGTGCCAGCTCATATGTTTTGATGAACCCAGAGTGCATTGCCGATGGAGAAGCATGGAGTTCATAAAAGACCGCATGTTTAAGGTCTTTGCTCTGGGGAAGCACCAGACGACCCTTGTATCTCAGAGAAAATCCATCCCAAGAGGAAAACAGTACCACAGAAGGGTTACTGGCCAACTATTGGATGACTTCAGATAATGAGGATTCATTGACATAGCCTTGCTGAAGAGAGTGTAACCAAGTTGGAAGTGGCATAGAAATAACTAAAAGAGAAACATGGACATCAATTGTGTGGAAAAGAGCATCCACCGCAAGATTGTCATGAGCCTTCTTATAGTCATAATCCCTAAGTTTGAGAACCCATTTCTATTGTGTTGGGGATGAGACCCATTGTTCCAGGAAATATTTCAAACTCTTGTGATCAGTCTTGATGCCGAAAGGATTCTCTAAGAGGGATGGCCACCACTTTTGTACTGTGTGCAAAATAGTCATCATTTCCTTTTCATATGTAGAGGTGGATAAATTATTTCCAGAATTGCATTTTTCGATAAAGGCAATGGGATGTTCATCTTGAAAGAGGACAACCCCAAGTCCATTGTCGTAAGAATCATGCTCAATAGTGAAGAGCTTGGAAAAGTAAGGCATCTGAAAGGTGTATCGGAATGAAAGATTCAAGGGAGTAGTTGAGACTACTGAAGGTTGCATCTGAATGAAATGGAGTTGAGCAATGACACCATGTGAATTCGTCTTAAGGATCTTTTCCATGCGATGGGAATGGATGATGCTACGAGAACCTGGTTGGAAGCCATTGAATTTGTGTTTGTTCCCATTGACTGAAAATTGCATCCAGAGTTCAGCAAAATCCCATAAGATGGGTCCAAGTGTGCGTAACCATTGAATTCCCAAAATCACATCACATCCTCCTAGAGGCATGGCAAACATGTTAGAGCACAAGTTATAATCTCCAATAGAGATACACACATTGCAGCACTTTCCTTTGCAAGGTAAGGTGATCCCATTGGCAACCATGACTTTAAATATGGAGCAAGGATGGACAAAACTATCAGCTTGTTTGGCAATCTGAGGGTCAATGAATTTATGGGTGCTACCAGAATCAATGAGTATTGTAAGAGGAATCTTCTTGAAGAAACCCTTGACCTGCATGGTTTGTGGGGCGGTGACTCCGACTAATGTGTGGAAATATATCTTGGGGTGTTCGTCATGAGAATGAGGGTCAATAGGTGGTTGCTGAATGTCAACCTAAGTGTCTACTGGATCCTGAGTAGCTTCACAAATTTCAAGTGCAAGTGGAGAATCCACATCCAGGAGATAGAGCTTTTTCTCAACACATCTATGTCCCCGGGTGAATTTCTCATCACAAATATAACAAAGCTATTTTTCCTGACGTTCCCGCATCTTTGATTCAGAAAAATGCTTGATAAGAGTGGTTCTAGGAGCTGGCATATTTTGGGTTCTTTGAGGAACCATAGGTCTGAATGGAACAAGAGTGGATTTGGAGCGTTGTTGAGCTCGAATCTTGTTTTCTGCTAGCTTAGCCAACCCAAGGGCTTCCATCATTGTGTGGGGGAAAAAATTTTTAACCTCAGAGTGTATTGCATCCTTCAGACGACTAATAAAACAACTAAGGTAGAATGCATCAAGAAATCCCTCGGTGTGATTGGTGAGTTTCTCAAATTATGTCTGATACTCCTGCACAGTGCCAGTTTGGCGAAGTTTGGTGAGTGCTCTTGTGAAGTCATCAAAATAACTAGGACCAAATCGTTGCAAGAGGAGTTGGGGAAAATCTATCCAGTTTCACTTGGCATGAGCCTTGATGTACCAACGGAACCATTGAAGTGCTTCATGTTCCAAATGAAAGGATGCAAGGGGTGGTTTATTGAAATCAAAAGTGTTATGCAAACTGAAATATTGTTCTGCCCTATAAATCCATCCAGTTGGATCATCACCATTCAAGTGAGGAAAATCCAGCTTCAGCCTGTGGTAAAGGCTAAACAATGAGAACCCAGTGTCTGCAGAAGACTCAGGCTCGCAGCGGTTGTGCACAGGTGAATGCTGATGATTGAGGTCGTGAAATTTTTTATCTAGATCCTCAAGTTTGGACCTGATGGTGGCAATTTCTTCTTCCATTTGTTTATTTGCTCTGGCACCAGTAACAACCATAAGCATTTTTTTTTATAAGGTAATGGGTAGAAAAACAAAAAAGGAGATTTTTTATTTGGGAAAAATTTGGGGGGGGGGGATTGGGGTTTTACGGGGTTTTGGTCACTTTTTTAGGGACAAGAAGCATAAAATGTGAATTTCAGAGGTGGGATGAAGGAATTGGAAAATTTGTTAGAGAGGGACAATGAAGCAGAATTGGAAAATGAACACCGTGGAAAAATTCTAAGGCAATTGGGTGAGAATCAGAGAAGTAATGACAAACTCTAAAAAATAAAAAATGTGGGATTTCAGCCTTGAGGAAGTGAAATTGGGGATAAGGGCCTCAATGAAGAAATATGCATAACAGTAGCATGGGGGTGACAGTGAAATTTCAAGGAAAACAGAGCTAAATCAAGGAATATATGGCTAAAAAAAAAAATTATACCCTTTTTTTTTTTAAGAACTGATCTGTGGTGGTGCTAGAAGCTGTGTTTTATCAACAGGAAATGGAGTAAATGATCTGTGAAAATTCTAAAATTATGCATGTTATCAACTATAAATAAATATGGACCCCAAGTATAATCAGCTTCCTATTGGTTCAAAGGTAGCCACTTGGCCACCAAGGCTGTCTCAGGCTTGAGTATTGGGGCAGTACCCCTCACTTCACGGAGCAGGTAAAACTGCTAACCACTTGGCCAAAAACGATATCTCTTTGGATTTCCTCATAGATGGGAATCTAGTCAATCTGATGGGGGTCATTGCCCTTTTCTCTTGGTAGGTCCTCTCAATGGCCACCTACTTCGGGGTTCCTATGGTACTCCTCACAATGAGTTTTAGGGCTATGCCCAAGTACTTCCAACAGTTAAGCGGATAGGGTGTATTCCCTGATCCGAATGAAAAATACTGCTGCAAGAATAATAACTACTACAATAATCATAGTGCCAGAAAAAATGTGGCAAAAATTCCACCCAATGCTCAAAAACCCGTAATTAGAGCTAGGGTTTTGAGACGAAAATTTTTAAAATGAGCATAACCCGATCTATGCTCAGAATCGCTATTATAGCCTGTTTCTAGAACTGCAACAAGCACTCTACTTCTACACACAAAATCGGAATAGAAATCTAGGCACCCGGTCAAAAGATTTTCACTCTGCAATTTCCACGGCCGTCACCAAAATTCTGAAAAATAGTTGATTTTAAATCCGCGATATCTCCACTTTTAGAACTCCAAATGAGATGTTTTTTTTTTTAAATGCATATTTTTGAAAGAGGAATTTAGATATGCAACCTTTTTCTTTTGATTCTATGTAAAAAAATTTAGAAATTGATCTGAAAGTCACCGCCCAATTTTGCCCTCTTTTTTTGAAAAGAAAAAAAATCCCACTTGTGCCAAGGAAAGTGCTCTGATACCAAATGTGGAGAACCTCCTACAATAAACAATGAGAATGAAAAAATATTGGAGCACAAAAGATATTTTATTGATCATGGGCCACTTCGAGGGGGAAACCTTCTTTGAGCAAGCTCAATACAAAATAACTCTTCGGTGCTTTCAATAGCCTCAACACATACTTATATACTAAGTCTAATCTAAACAACTATTACTNGCATAACGCAACCTATTAACTAGACGACTTAACAACTATTACTTACTCCCCATGAATGTGGGATAATGCAACCTATTAACTAGACGACTTAACAACTATTACTTACTCCCTATGAATGTGGGATAATACATCATACTAATTGGACGACTTACAAAGCATATGCGTCCGACAAAATATACCAACAAAATAAAGAGGGGGGTTGACATGGGTTCTTAACACTCTTCCTCACTCCATTCAAATGGTTATAATTCTAATTTAGAATCATATTTTTATATTCATATTTTTACATCATCCATACCATATACCATACCTTTGAATACTACTAAGACTATACAAACCCTAAGTTCACTAGTCGATTCCTCATTGGTTTCCTATGCAGTGTTACTTATATCTAATGGTTTCAAGTCTTGTCTATTTTTCACTGGTTGGTTATCCATGAACTTATTCATAATTTTAATTATCTTACACATGCTTTCATATGTTCTAAACACCTATGGTTGAGATATCAAGTCCATACATCATTCATATTTTTACACTCGTCAGTTTTTCCTAGTTGCTCAACCTTTTGATACTCTATCCCTATATCCCCATGGAGACACTGAACCTTTGGTGTTTTTTGTTTCATAATCACATAATATTTTCGAAGTTGATACAATAGATTGGAAGGAAGATATGTGATCCACGTCACCATTTTGTTGCTATACAAGGAACTGTTTGTCATGTTTTTTGTACTCTTTGGGAAGGAGTATGCACAAATATATTTTCATTTCAGATTTTGTTTTTTAGATTGGAGTATTTTATCAGCAAGAATAATTTATATAATTCCGCTAGTTTATCAAATGATTAGCTACAAGAATTCTCTCCTCTTCTTTCTTGTAGATTCTACACCCTAGCGCATCATCATGGAGTCCACAAATCCTTCATCAAAGTATTTCACCAGAAGAATTTCATTCAGATCATTCAAGTGAAGGTAAAGACATATTGAATACATGTGTTTTCAATTTTTGTTCCTTGTCCTTACTTGAGGGAGGATTTTCCCCATGTGGTTTTTCCTCTTTCCTCACTTTTTTGAACATGAATAATTGTAAAGGGTCAACATAGCCTTGTTGTTAGGCCCTATATGCACCTATATGAACCTATATTCATCTAATTATTTCATAAATATCATTATAAATTCAGACTTAAATGGGGGTGTTGGGATATTATAAATTCACTCCATACTTAGGACAACAATACTTAATCATTATTGATTCATTTCCTACCTACTAACCTAGATAGTTGGCATCCATTTGCACCACTTGGTCAACACTTTCCCACGGGGGCTTCACTTGTTGACCAATATCCTATCACGTTAGTTCATATTGTGGGTTTTAAAATTATTGAAAATCGAACCAATATATTGCAGGTATTGGGGGGGATGAGGGGTTTAAGGTGGGGGTGGGTAGGGTGGTTTATAAGGATTGAGAAATGAAAAGGGGTGGGGAGGAGGTTTTAAGTATTGGGAGGGGGTTTCAACAAAAATATTTTGGGTCAATATCTATGGAAATTAAGGGTATTCCTTAATATCCCACGATCGCACGTGCTATGTGAGATGTTCACCAAGTGAAGACCCCGTGCACTTTCCATATATACCCCAAGAGTTCATTTTTCCTTGTTGTGGTTAGATGCTTCCCACTTCAATTACTTCCATAATTAGTAACTTTTCCTTCTTGCAGATTCGATCTTTGTCTTGCTTTATTCCATCTTTTTAGTGGATAAGGTAAATCTAGTCATATAGGAAACTGCTACCTTTTGTTTCCAATCAATTCTCCATGAATTTCTCTCAGATTTCAGGATTATCATCTATTTGCATCACTCATTACAACTCACTCATGCTTTAGCTAATTTGTGAGGTCCTTGACAGATTTGGAAAGCGCTTTAGGAACCTATGGGGTTGTATCATATTTATTAAGCCTGGTTTATGAGCTAGCATTAGTTGTCTTATAACAACTCAATTTTCCTTTATAGTTATGTATTAATATTGTAATAATAAATCAATCCATTGATTCAATAATCAATTATTCATTCTTCACTTCTTCATGTGAGTCAGTCTCATTATTCTTCTCTCTATTTTCCTTGTGCATGCTTATGAAAATTACCTTGTAGCTCGATCTTGTCCTGTTATTACACATTGTATTAAGCCTCAATTTCTTTATGGTATCAGAGCTTCTATTTCTATAGGAAAATCCTAAGGGGTACAATTATTCTCTCTTGACGTGCAAGCTGTGGAATCCATTGTATGGGCTCAAGCAAGGCCCCAGGGCATGGAATCCCAAGTTCAATCCCTTCATGCTATCAAAGAGATTCTAAAGAAACAAGATTGGTTGCAAAAAAACAAAATTTCTTGTCCTATTTGTCCTCAGATTGGAAGAAGGTGGAGAGTTTCACATGGACAGTACCAGGAAGCTAGTCCACATAAGGACCATGAAACTACATTATTGCTCCATAGAGATGCAAACTGCAGAAAAATTTTAAAAGTATTTTTAATCAAGAAGAAATTTTTCTCTTGGTGTAAAGGCTTGATTCAGTTATTGTTCATGGTTTTCCTTCTTATTTGGATGGGGAATTTTTTATGAGTTTTTCCCCATTTCCTTGATTTGTTATGTAGTCTTTTTTTCATTTAGATTGTATGGGTGACCTTTGGTCTTAGTTTCTCAAAGGTCAACTAAGGCCTAGGTTGTCCAAGTTTGGATTAAGGGGGGGTGTTAGGATTAATTAATTAATCCCCCCTTGACCACCATATTCTATTTGTCGTTTCCTAGCTTAGGAGGTCATTTCCACTTCACTAGTACCATGGGGGAATCATATGGGGCCCATCCAACACTTAAAATTCTTTTCTGCATGAGTTTAGGATCTCTAAAGACCAATCCTGTAATTTAGGAACCCACTCTGAGTGGCACCAATAGTCACCTCCAATTGAGGCTAATCAACATTTATTTATGTTCATTTATGCTATGATTCCCATAAGTTAGTTCCCTTTCAGTCATCATAGCGCCAGTTTTCATGATTTAAGGGAGGTTGGGCGCATTTTATCACCTACCTAGATTAGTTAACTATTTTTGAATCGATTCAGTTATCCAGAGTTGCATTAGTGAGATTTAGTGGTGACTTTCCCACACTGAGTTAGCACCGAAGTCAGTCCAGGTTGGTGGATTCGAATCGTACCTAAGGAATTCGGATTATTCTATTTCTTACACCATTGTATTACATACAATTTATTGATTAATGGATGTAATGTTATTCTTCCAATTTTGTATCCATGTGTGTGCAATGTTTCCATGAATAATTGATCAGTATTTGTCAAATCCTTCCTCTCTCACCTTAGCTAAAATTAAACATCATTTTGATGACCTATGGGTGCATTTCCTAAAAATATACAAAAAATATTAGTTTTGCATATTCAAATATGAATTTAATTTTGTACTGAAATATTATGTAATAAAAAAATAGTACAGATAGGGTAGAGAAGTAAACTTAAGCACCTTTCCTTGGATGACAAATTTAACATGTTATACATTAAGATTGGCATTATTGATTGTGTCTTGTCCCTAATGGAAACATGAGTGACAGACATGGTGTTGTTGATTAGAGGAAGTTTTCACACTAGTTATACCTTGAGTAGGCATGAAGAAGTTGACAAGGTGATAGTGTTGGTAAACGGGTAAACATAAATATAGCGCAATTGAAGTGAATGTTAGCTTGAATCTATGATCCTTGATTACATGGATGGAAGAATAAAAAGATTATCCTTTTAGAACTTAAAACCCCCTAATAAAACTTCAGAGGAGGAGAAATTTAGTGCAGGGGTGTGTATCATGGCCCAAGGAATCCATGTGTGAAATTGGAGAACAAGAAAATCAAATATGTGCTCTTGGTGTGCATTTTAATGACCTAGGAATGCATTTTCTAAAGATGCTCGTCAAAAGGAGGAATTTTTTTAGTTGAAGCCCTTGGTGTGCATTTTTATTGAACAAAGTGGGCATCTTGGAATGTATTCTTGAACTCTTGGTGTGCATTTTAGTGATCTAGAAGTGTATTTCTTGAGAATATACAAAAAGATCAGTTTGGAAGATTGAAATATGATATAATTTGGTACTAAAATATTATGTAATAAAAAAATAGTACAAATGGAGTAGAGAAGTAAGATAATCCCCTTTCCTTGTATGACAAATTTAACATTTTCTAGATCAAGATCGGAAATATTGATTGTGTGTTTTCACTAATGGAAACATGAATAATGAACATGCCATTGTTGATTGAAGGAAGGTACATACTATTTAGACCTTGTGGAGGCATGAAGAAGTTGAGAAGGTGACAGTGTTGGTCAAAGGGTAACCATAAATATAGATTGATTTAATCCAATGTCATATTGAAACTATGATTCTTGATGACATGGCTGCAAGCATAAAAAGATTAGCTTTAAAAAACTTAAATCCCCCTAAGAAAACTGCAGAGGAGTAGAACTTTAGTATATGGGTATGTATCACGTCCAAATAAATACATGTGTGAAATTGGAGCACAAATATGTTCCATTGGCATGCATTTTACTGACCTAGGCATGCATTTTCTAAATATGGCTATCAAAAGGAAGAATTTGGTCAGTTGAATCCATTGGCATGCATTTTTATTGAGTAGATACTTACATGTATGAAGTTGATCCAAGCCCTTGGCATGCATTGTTGATCCCCTAGTGTGCATTTTGATGACCTAAGAGTACATTTCCTAAAAATATGCAAAAAATATCAGTTTGGAAAATTCAAATATGAATATAATTTGGTACCAAAATATTATGTCATATAAAATAGTACAACTGGAGTAGAGAAGTATGCATAATCCCCTTTCCTTGGATGACAAATTTAACATGTTCAATATAAATATTGGAATTACTAATTGTGGGTTGTCAATGATGGAAGCATGGATGAAGAACATGCCATTCTAAATTTGAGGAAGTTGCACACTAGTCAGAGCTTGAGAGGGAATGAAGAACTTGAGAAGGTGACATCATTTTTCAAAGGGTAACCATAAATATATCATGATTGAACCCAATTTTATATTGAACCTATGATGCTTAATGAAATGAATGGAAGCATAAAAATATTAGCGATACAGACCTTAAAACCCCCTAACAAAATTGTAGAGGAGGAGATCACTTTAGTACAAGGGTCTATACCATGGCCCAAGGAATCCATGTGTGAAATTTGAGCACAAATATATCAAATATGTTCTCTTAACATGGATTTTACTAACATGGGCATGCATTTTCTTAAGGCGATTGTTAAAAGGAAGAATTTGGTCAGTTGAATCCTTTGGCATGCATTTTTCTTGAACAAAAAATACATTTGTAATTGGAAATACATTTATTGAGTATATACTTACATGTATGAAGTTTATCTGATCCCTTGGAATGCATTCTTAATACCTTGGTGTGCATTTTGGTGACCTAGGACTACATTTCTTGAAAATATATGAAAAAGATCAGATTGGCAGATTCAAATATGAATATAATTTTGTACTGAAATATTATGTAACAAAAAAATAGTACATATAGAGTAGAGAAGTAAACATAATCCATTTTCCTTACATGACAAATTTAACATGTTATGGATCAATATTGACAATGTTGATTGTGTGTTGTCACTGATGTCAACATGAATGGAAAACATGTCATTGTTGATTGGAGGAAGTCGTGCACTAGTCATACTTACATCATCCTCCATAATAGTTCTAGGTTCATTCCCCACAAAAAATTTGGAAAAGTTCCCACCATCAACAAAATATGCAAAGGATATTACTGAATAAGAGTTTTATTGCTTTCAAATTAACTAAGATGTAGTTTATCAACACCTACAATTTTCTCCTATTACTTGATGAGAAAAAAGACAAAAAGGATAGCAATTGTTAGTGTGTATAAAAAATTTATAATGTTGTGAATTGTCAAATAAGATTTCAAATTTTTTTCAAGGGCTCTAAACTGAGGCCAAGGAGTAGGATGGTACTGAGCATTGTGATCAAGGGATAAGGTCAAAAAAAAACCTCCTAATTTTTTCTAAGTAATCAAATCCTCAGTTAATATTTCCATAAATATATAAGGGTGTTGATGAAGTCCCAAAATGGCTGATTCGACAGCACCACTTCTAAATATTAGTGGACTTCTTAATAGCGGTTGTCAAAGGTTTCTAAAATTAAAACCATCATTTAAAACCTGCCTTTTTTTGAAGATATGGCCATTGTGACAAACTGTAATTGGGGGATCCCCCTCTGAATTAGAAAGGCCACTTTTCAATTCTAAAGAAGGTTTGAAAATGTTTCTTTGTTATGAATATTTAAATGATATATTAATTATTAATACTAAATTATTATTTACTAAGGTGAAAGGGTGTAGCCCTTCATTTGCATGCTCAAACCTTATAAAGGAGACCCTCATTGTAATATTTTATCATCATCTATCAATATATTAATATTTTATTATCAATCATGGAAGTTGGAGTCACTTCTTAATCGTCCAACTAGATACAGTTGTGCCATGCTCTAGGTAATTCCCGCCCACATCCAGGAAAATTACTAATATATAGTAGTAACCAGCGGAATTTTTATAAGTATGAAATAATAATGGAATTATGAATTACAAATCTACATAAGTTGAAAAACTATCACTTCTAACATATTATATTTTGGATAAAGAAATCAAAACAAAGAGTTATTCTTGTGTTGAATATTTATCATAATATCCCACTAATCCAAGTTTACTTTTCATTGTTGTAGTTCACACAATAGGCTTAGATATCATCACAATATATATATTATCATATCAATCATAAAAAATAATTGCGATTAGAAATGAAAATAAAACTCAAATACCTAGATTTTTTATGGTTATATTGGAATGATATTTGTTTAACATTGCTGCTATATATCTCCTCCTAAAGTTGTTCTACTAATTTAACCAACACTGAATGAATCAACAAAATGATAAAATAAATTAACAAGCATATTTATTATTAAATAATAATTAAAAAGACTTGAGTGCATGCATAACTGAATGAGGAAATAATAACTAAAAATACTTTAGTGCATGCATACATGAATGAGATCCTATTGGTTTCGAGAATAATCTATTGGGGTAGTCTAATCTTGGAGCAAACCTCCCTAAATTTCATAAAGCAATAGTGAAGTCAATTTCTCTCTAAAATTTGGCAAGTCCTCCTCATGACTTTCGCTGTGCTAGTTCATCTCGCGGAACTATTTCCATCCCTTTATCAAAACCCCCTTTAAATATTTGTTGTTAAATATTGCTGACCTTTAATCAATTCCACGGATTTGAAAAGTTAATTTCCATGAGCACGTTAGATTAGCAGAATGAATCTCCACCATTGATCAGAAACCAAGGGTGATCTGGGATGTTGAATACTGTGGTGCCTACCAAGTTCCGCACATCGGGAAGTATTCTTACCTTGTGTGCATGTTCCCCTTTCTCACACCGTCGATCTTAGGCAACCACTCTCTGAGCCATTGATATGAGGTAAATATGTGCGCTGCGAAAAGTGGAAGACGCGATGCCGAATTTTCGTAACCAAAACTTCATATTTCCATTTTTTTATATTTTCCCTTCCTCCATTTTCTTTTTGCATCGGTGATTTGTGCGGAAGCTCTCTGAACCAACAGATATCAGATTGCGGAAAGCAGAAGTCAGGATTTCCAATTTTTCCACCCAAAACTTTACCTTTTCCACTTCCGCCCTTCCGCTTCCGCCTTTAGCAGAAAGCAGAATGTGGATCCTCCAACATTTTTTGGTGATATTTATCCTCTTCTGATTCCACCTTTATGCTTCCTCCTTTCCACTTATGCCTTTAGCATAAAGAGGAATGCAAATCCTACAACTTTCTTCACCAATATTTCTCCTCTTCCGCTTCTGTCTTTCCACTTTCATCCTTTTCTTTCTGCACCATTGATCTATGAGAAATATTTCTTGATCGTAGATCTTGCGTATCACGAAAATTGGGACTTCAACTTTTCATGATAAAATATTTTAGTATTTCCCCTTTCTGATCTCCTCCTTCTTGTTCTTTTTTGAGTCGTTGATCTTTGGCAAAAGCACTCTGAGCCATAAGATCTCGGAATGTGGAAAGCAGAAATCAAAAGTTATAAATCTTTATGACCAAAATTTTATATCTTCCGCTTTTCTATTTATGCCATTTTTCTTCCCTCTTTTCCCTAGACCATAGATTTGTGTGGAAGCTCTCTGAACCATCAAATCTCGGGCTGTGGAAAGCGGAAGTCAGGCTTACCAATTTTTACCTCCGAAACTTGTCTTTCTACTTTTCTTCTCCTGACTTTCTCTGATCAAAAATTATTTGTAGCCTATGATTTTTCTTGTTTTACATCCAAGACATTCAATTGCTATCATCATTTAACTAGGAGTGGATTTCTTCATTTACATGCATTTTCAAGGTCAAAAATCAGAATTTCTTAAGTATTTGGCATTTCGAATATAGAAATGTCCCTTCAAACATCTGCAAACCCTCATCAACATTCTTTAAGGTACTATGATATGAAAATTTATAAATCTTATTCTTCATTTTAATGGCCAAATCCCTTACTAATTACTTAGCTGAAAAATGGTGCTAACAATTGGCTCCAACTCCGGATGCTATCCTCCCTACGAGGTAGAAAAGAACCCCATAGACCAGATTCCAAATCCATTGGGATGCTCCCAAGGTTTCCTAAAATTCCCAACATGCCCTGAAAACAAAAACTAAACTGATGTTGAAACCAACTGAAAAATTACTGAAATAAAATGCTCACCATGTCGAGCTTATTAACACCTATCTACCCAACTTTTTGAGCATCAATGCTCAGTCAAGTAACTTCTAACTACCAGTGAATCCAATCAAGAAAATGATCCCATAAACCAATTTTATCTTCATGCTTGATCAAAAATAGAGATGAAATACTTAATGGAAGGACGTTATGATAAAGGGATTGATCTCTACTATAGAGAAATAACCAGCCATCACCACTGCAAAGATTCTCCATGTATTATGCCATTGGATCATGACAACCTGCAAAAATTTATGTTAAGTGCTTGTCATGACAAGGCTGATCCAACTGCAACTCCTCTAGCACCCTGCCAAAATTCCCTTCAAGAAAACCATGCAGGGAATGTTCTTTATAATTTGCAAATGAGACATCAATTTCTTCATTTGAACTCTCATAATTTAAAACCTTATTCCTTACAAATGTTTCAAAGAAAATATCATTGTTTTTTTCCATAGAACCAAGCATAGTAATTTATGAATCTAAAAAACATAAAGTGGTATCCCATTTAGAGACCTCTTCTTCCTAGTGATCTAATCCATTATTGCAGTCTGTTGTTTGAGATGCATCATCTAAGTTGCCATCCTCACATTCATAATATAAAGGCATGCTGAAATCTTCTTTAAAAATATCACTAACATAGCTTTCAACATGTATATTGTACTCTTCATAAGGAAAATTAGGATGACTCTCTTCATGTACATCACTAGGATGATTATCTTCTTTCTCATCAAAAGAATGATTAGAATGTAGAGCGGGTTCTAGTTGTTCATCCTTCCCATCTCCTTCTTTATGATTTAACATATCATGACAAGTTGTTGTTTCTTCCATAGGTTGGGATTGATGGCATGATTGTTTTCCCTTTTCATTATCTATTTTTGAAAAATGCCATATCCTCATTGTTTTGTGCTTTCTTAGATATTTTACGTATATATCCCAGCAATTCAAATGATGCATGACACAAAGGCAAATTGTCACCTTCATTGCACTCACTATCTTCTCTGTTTTCAGGATTTTGACCTTGGATTGCAATGGAATATTCTTCATCAACAAGTTCTAAATTTTCATATCTTCCTTTTAACCCTGATCCAAGGTTTGATTCCTCTTTACTTGAAATTTCAGAACATGTGGAAGGACTATCATATTTTCATTTTCTAGGGTCAGAGTTCTCTATACATTCATCCACATAAACACTATAATTTTGGAGAAATTGTTGTTACAAAAGGGGGTTTTCTGATTGAACGGGGGCATCCTCTTCTTGTGACAAACTTTAAGGAGGTAAATAATATGAGGAAATATTTTATTTATAGTCCCAAATTCTTTCTTAGTCATACAGAGAATGACAAAAATGTTGCAAAGTATCATCAATTTCAAGAAGAGAGATATAGCTGGTTGAGACAGAGCTTTGGTCTATGTCAACTTGAGTCAATGAAGACAGTACCGACTGCTAGGAATTTTCTTGCACATCATGGAAACTGGTTTTTGTTTCTTTTTGAGATGGGTATTCATGTAATATTTCTAAAATATCGTCATCCCTATATTGATCATCATCGTATAGGTATTTCCAATTTTCAATGAACTCTTTGTCATGTGTGCAACAATATTGGAGTAACAACAAAGAAGGATACTAACCTTTGAAATGTTCAGTAAATGTTGTATGAAAGTCTTTAAGGGAGGATAAACTCTCTTCTAGTAATCCCTCATACCATGACCTTGAATTTTATTCTAAACTAATCCTGAATATTTTCATTAAAGAATCCCCATTCCATCCAACCCCCAGCTTATGTATATGCTTATAAAATCTAAACAAATGAATGGAAGCATAATCACCCTTTTGATATTTGAATTTTGGAAGATATGTTTTCCAATACACAAGAGGTATTCAATTTGGAAAACTAGGAATGGAAGCAACATCATATGAGCATACCTTACAGCCCGAGAATTCATCTTGATGATGAAGTAACTGAATCATCTCTTCAAACTTTGCAACCCCATTAGAGTAATTTTGAGGTCTTGTTGGCCTGATTTTCTGACCTAGGCCAACAAGGAGATTAAGCCCACACAATCAGCTTAAAGCAACATCCGGTGTGTTTGGAGTAGCAAAATCTCACAGGTTATGGTCCTGCTACCAGCTGAATTTTTCTCTGAAGGAGAAACTAAAATTCAGCAAAAATCTATCCTAATGTTATTTCTGTCTAAATAGACCCTAAAAATTATTTTCAACTACCTAAGGTATCCTACAATTGCTTTCTTAAGGAAAGTCTTTGATTTTTGAAGATTTTTCTGAATGTAAAGACTATTTAAAAAAACTTATTCTAAGAATTACACAAATTTAACAACTGTTAAATGTAACTATATTATGATAATAATAACTATACTATCTTAAATGTCCTATCTATCCTATCTGAGCTGAGAGCTATTTTAAATATTATATTAATTATTAATTAATGTAAAATGAACAGAAAGATAAAGGGTAGGATCTAAATAGAAATATTTAAGCCATACACACTAAATCATTCTGCTACAAAATAACTTATCAAAAAAAATTGAGATAAACAATTACTTCAAATTTTCTGAAGTGTCTAAGTAATTAACTAATAACCAACATCAGATATTTGAATAAGAGATAATGATCAGTATGAAATCACTGTAAAAATACAAATGATATCTAACAGACATAAATATATATCCTTATATCTTGAATTTACAATAGAAACACTAGTAAATTCAGTCACAACGACATATTAATTCAAATATAATATTGGGTTGACAAAGTGAAATACTGATTAATAATCACAAGCATAACCAAGTACACTTTATTAATATTAAAATAGAAGATCATATACTGAAATATAAAGAGTATCCAAAACAATACCAGTCACGATATCAACTTGGAGATTTCCAGTCACATCCCAGATCCAAAGATAAAACTTCAGCCAAGAACAAGACTAGCATCAAAAATAGAATTTCAAGTATTTTTACCTCAGTCACTCCATCCTCCCTTACAATAAGTTTTTCAGAGTTTTTATAACAAAGGTTAATAACTGCTTTTCCTTGTTCTATGCAACTAAAGCTAAAAATAAACCATCAAGTCCATTAACTATCGAACATCTAGGACTTAATGTTTTTAATTATCATCTTCTTCAATAGTGCACCTGCCATCTGAATCATCGATTCTGTAACTGCTTTCTTATCTTCAAATGTAAATTTTTCCATGCAACAACTGTTACTTTGACATCTAGCATCTAGATCATTCAATTTTGGAACAACTTCATCATTTGCTGGCAAAATATAAATGAGGAGAACATCATCAAAATTGAGGATCCATTTAATTATGACACCTGAAACATTTGCTAGCTTAAAGGGACTGGCCAATTCATGGCTGGTTCGAAATTCCAGTCTCTAATGACCAGCCACGTCTTCCTACTGGAATCCAGGAGATTAGACACGTCTTGAAACTGTGCAGGATAGCGATGACATGCCCACCTGTTTCAAACAAACAAAGGCATCTTATTAAAAACTATTTATAACAGGAGAAATAAAAGAAACTATAATTTAAATGTGTGCCTGTAAAATCTGTGATTTTACAAGCATGCACAAAAGGCTGTCATTACCTGTAAATCATGTAACCGAAAATGGAAATAATCATTAAGCTCTCTTTTTCAAAACAACCACTTCGCCGATCGAGGTCGAAAAAAAATATGACCTAAAATATGGGCGGGAAAGATCCCAATCAGAATTCGGAAGGACATAGACATCAGTAGATGAGTGCTTTGTACAGACCACAACAGCGGAAGATAAAAGACTACGGTCATGCGACTAAAAGACCATCCCACATCGGTGGGCAGTGCGCTTTACATTTCGGGTGATTAGTTGCTTTGGGATCTGCAACAGCAGAATGTAAAGGACATCACACCCCACCATGTAAGGTCTAAATCAGAAGAGAAAACAACTAAAGTATCAGAAAGGTTGTTCTTTCTGCGGCCGCAACAGCGGAAGATAAAAGTTCTTTCTGCGGCCGCAACGGCGAAAGATAAAATCCAAGGATCGATGAATCAACAAAGCGGAGCTTAAAAGGTTAATACAATAATTGGGGGGGCTTTGTAGGTTTCCATCCACAACTGCGAAGAAAGTAGTAACAAAATGTTCCGATGTGAAAACCAAAAGTTAGCCGATGGAGACAAGTGTGCCAGAAAAATTTAGTTGTTTCAATCACCGATGAGTTTATGATCCGCAGAACTCGTAGTGGGATCGCTATCCGCCGTTGCAGATGTTTAGTAGACTGTCCTTCTGATGACCGAGGCATTCGACCGTCGATGAACGGCGGAGGGAATTAGATGTGCTAGCCGCCAGAACATCAGAAATTTTGATAAAACTATACATATGAAAATTTCAAATGATACTCATTTATTTGCTTTTCACTAACTATATATATACAATTTCACAAAATAATGATAAGATATTAAGTTACAAATGGGATATGCCACCTTTAGGTTTAATAAGGGTTTTAATCTAATAATTCATCTTTAGTTCTAGGATTTTCAGCACTTAAAATATTTTATCAATAACCAGCTTCAAACAAATTCAAAATGTGTTTTCGTTGAACCCCAATTAGCATACTATCTCTTTAAATTTCTTAAATTATATATATAATCATATAGATTGATGAATTGATTATATAAAAATTTATAGAACTGACAGCTGCTAATTATCAAGTTTATGAAAAATGGTTTCATCAACTTCTAATATGTCACTGAACTTTTCTATAATTGAGAGTACTTTCAGAATCGAAGATTCTGAAGGCATTCTTTTATAATTTTGTAATAAGTAAATCATAAGAGAGAGCTGATCTCCCTTCATCTTAATGAAAAATGAAGGGGTTGTTGTTGACTACCAACAGGTCTAAAATGGGCCTCCTAAGGAAAATAATAAAATAATATTTATTAATTTTGGAGGAAAAAAGAAAAAAAACTACTTTTTGTGTTCGTATTTTTGACATATCTCCCTGTGTTTTTACTCAAATTTCAATCGAGAGAGCTCGTTGGATGCGTAATTTGATTCCGCATCCAATGAGTACTCGCACTGCATACTTTTGGTGGACCCCACTACCCAAAAAATAAGAAATACCTGAAAAATGTGATGATGACATCATCATCACATTTTTTCAGGTATTTCTTGTTTTTTGGGTAGCATGGTCCATCAAAAGTATGTTGTGTGGGTACTCATTGGATGCACAATCAAATTCCACATCCAACGGGATCTCCTGATCGAAATTTGAGTAAAAACACAGGGAGATTTGTCGAAAATACGAACAAAAAAAGTATTTTTTTTTATGACAAATATGTCAATTCAACCATTATGGTTGACTCATTTTATTGGAATTCTATTTGTTCTTGAATTCCAACTCACAAGAACTATTGTTGGTACGTTTTCTTATAAGGCCCATTTTAGACCCCAAATTTCCTCTAATGTTTTGAAAGTGGAGCTGCCATAGAACATTATGAAGACTGGATTCTTCGCAGATGGAGTCGCCAAGTGAAAGATGCATGACCTTCTTGATGTTTGACCATTTTTCACCATCAACAGTTAGATATAAAACTCTATCGTTCATACCCAAGGAATATTTGAACCTTCCTCCCTGTATTGGTCCTTCTAGCCGTCAGTTTACCCAGTGGAGTCACCAGAGCATATACAACCTATATGTGTCTATGACCAGATGCTCAAACAAGTCATAGAACTCAGACAATGTCATTTTCCTAGGGCTGATTTTCACTTTCGTTCCCTGGAAATGACGCCAATTTCTTAGCACTTAGAATTATACCCAAGGTGTGGTAGGTAAAATCCAAGGTAACAGCAGAACCACTTTAATAAAGGGAGTTGGATTCTTCCTTTCTAGAGAGGGATCTCTCACTAATTTTTAACAGGGCCAAATATAAAAAGAAAACAAAATTCAAATTAAGTTTGTGGTTGAAACAAAGAAAGCATACATTGGGCTATGGAGTCACAAATATCATGAATTACAGAACAATTTGCAAGTGAAATTATACAAAGGAAACGTAGCACTCAGTTACAGTCAAAATGATGTTGATCTAGAGATAAAGAAAGACCAAGAACAGTCCCTCAACACAGAGCACCTAAAGGATTAATTCTGCATCAATTTTGGAAAGAAATATTGGCGGATACCAGAAACAATAGCCAGAGCATAACAATATGAATTATGAACTATTACACACTTATTTCAGATTTGAAGAACACATAATGGCAAGTTTAATAGGAAAGACAAGCACATGTAAAAGGAAATAACAGATTGTAACTATGAAATACACATGAATCTTTGTAGCAACAGGCCAGCATTCAGCTCTGCAATTTTATCAGCGATATATCTCAAAATGCATAACACAAAAATATCACAGGTTCCAACCCCGTCTTCCTCTATTGAGGGTATATTTATAGTTTCATAGGGTCCCAAGACCAACCTTAAAACAGAGCCCAAAATAGTTACAGAATGGAAATGAAAATCCTAACAAATGTTGATACGGCAGATTCGCCATGATCATACGCCAAACAGAAAATCACGCTAGAATGCACATGGTATATCAATTTGAGAATTTTGACAACTAGAAACTAGGATCGCTTGATGATAATGGCATATCAGAGCACCTTCAATGACCTACAACAGCTTCAATCTATGCGTGCATCTTCACCTATGAAATTGATTATGGACCATTGATCTTTTAATAAAAACAAGGATACGGAGACACATGCCTGAACCTGCTTGCTCTATAAAATTCCACAAATCCTCCTCATGAATTTATCCATGCTAGTTCATATCGTGGAATTATTTCCATCCCTCGATCAAAACCCCATTTAAATCTTCATTGTTAAAACTTGTCGACCTTTAAGCAATTCCACGGATTTGAAAAGTTAATTTTTGTGAGCATGTAGATCAGCGGAATGAATCTCCACCATTGATATGAGACCAAGGGTGATCTGGGTTGTTGAATGATGCAAGACGTACCAAGTTCCACACATCACGAATTCTTCTTACCTCATGCGTATGTTCCCCTTTTTTGCAGCGTCGATCTTAGGCATCCACTCTCCAAGCCATTGATCTGAGGTAAAGGTGTGGGTTGCGAAAAGTGGAAGGAGAGATATTGACTTTTCATAACCAAAAATTCATATTTCTACTTTCTGATATTTTCCTTTCCTCCCTTTTCTTTTGGCACCATTGATCTGTGTGGAAGCTCTCTGAACCGTCATATCTCAGACTATGGAAAGAGGAAGTCAGGATTTCCAATTTTGCAACCTAAAACTTTCATTTTTCCTCTTCTGCCTTTAGCAGAACGCAAATCCTCCAACTTTATTCACTGATATTTCTCCTCTTTCGCTTCCATCTTTCCGCTTCTGGCCTTCTGATTTCACCTTTATAGGAAAGTGGAACGCATATCCTCCAACTTTCTTCATCGATATTTCTCCTCTTCCACTTCTGCCCTTTTCTTTTTGCACCGTTGATCTACAAGGAAGGTTTCTCAACCATATATCTTGCGGATTGTAGAAAGTGGGACTTTAACTTTTCATGAAAAAATATTTTGGTATTTCCGCTTTTCGATCTCCACCCTCTTACTCTTTTCTGAGTCATTGATCTTTAGCGGAAGCTCTCTTAGAAATCGAATCTTGAACAGCAGAAAGAGGAAGGAGGAAGTTCTAACTCTTTACTACCAAACTTTTGTATCTTCCTCTTTCCAATTTTTGGCATTTTTCTTCCTTCTTTTCGCTGAACCGTCGGATCTCGCAAAACTTGTCTTTCCTCTTTTCTGCTCCCGACTTTCCATGGGTGGAAATGATTTGTATCCTTTGATTTTTCTTTATATAAATCCTAGTCGTTCATTTGTTGTCATCATTTAACTAGGATCGGATTTCTTCATTTACATGCATTTTCAAGGTCAAAAATCAGAATTTTGTAAGTAATTGGCATTTTGAATCTAGAAATGTCTCTTCAAACATCTGCAAACCCTCATCAAAATTCTTTAAGGTCCCATGATATGAAAATTTGTAAACCTTATTCTTCCTTTTAATGGCCAAATCCCTTACTAATTACTTAGCTCAAAAATGGTGCTAACGGTCATGTTTTGCATCCACATCACCTTGTGCACATTCTTGTGTGCTCTAGTTAAGGGGCACGGTAACAATAGCATCCCTAGGGGGTGTTCTGGTCTGAGAGACTCACGATTCATTCACATGCAGAGAGTGAATATGGAATCTTGTCTTCTTTAGTGTTCGTGTAGGAATAAAATTGTTACCAACACTGGGCACCCTTGGCTCATTCTAAGGATCAGCAATCGAAAAATACTTCGATAAAAATAAAGGGTGTTTTATAAATTTATTTTAAGAGAATAAAAATTAGACTCATAAATAAATAAAAGTGATAACTAAAAATATTTATTACCTTATAACACTAAATATGGCATGACGAACCTTTAATATTTTATCTATCTCTTATGTCCTCGGACGAATCAAAATGAAAGAAGAGAATTTTACATTTAATTGTATCACAAAATTCCTTATTATTTGCATTGGGTGGGTGGAGGAAAAAAAGTATTCCTTATTAATAATTTTCCAGAAGCATCTATGGACTACTCTAATGTTGGTCCCTTCCCCCTATCACCCTAGGACAATGGTATTTTCTATTTTACAAATTATATTGAGGCAAATCCAACGTGTGATTGTATAGTATTAAATTAAAAAGCATATAGCATCCATTAAATATGTTTAGTACATAGTAAGTGTTAGGGTATGTTGAATTTTTTCTAATGCATAGATATTCCAAATAAAAATTTTAAATATTCTTACAAATGGAGCTAATATTAAACCAAAAATAAAATTCCATTGATTACAGTTAGAGATCATGAGAAGATTACATTAAACATTGCACTAGAAGATGAGAATAAGGTATCTGAAGCGAAGATAAGGTTGGAAAAATTAACGCACCTGATAAAATGCATTTTCATAAACAAACTAGTGAGGTTATCTATGCATATCTTATACAGGTTTTCTTGGCCAATGCAAAGTTAGTACCAAAAAAATCTAAATTAGAGAGGCATCTCAAGAAAGAAAAATTAGCAAGTAAATCTTGGCTGGAATAAATTAAGAGGCTTGAAACAAACCTTATAATAGTTGGGGCAGATCCCAAGAATGTATAGGGAATAAAGCATGAATACAAAATTAGCAAAGAGCATGCACTATGTTTAGAGAAAATATTCGAAGAGAAAATATACCTCTCGAAGATAGTAAAGAAATAAGCATACTATGAAGGAATTCCAATAATTATGGAAAATATTTTCTCATATTTTTTTATATTTGTAATATTTGTTAGAAAAATTCTTTAGGATCATTTTTGTATATATTTTGTAATCTATAAAAAATAGGGGTTTCAAATTTTGAGAAGCAAAAGACTTGTTGGGTTGTAAATATTTTTTTTCTATGAATTAATAAAATATCAATGCAGAAGAATAGAGTTTTCCTACCATAGATTCTTGTGATAATGTATTGAAGTTTGTCATTTTCATTCGCATATGTTTCATTATCTTTGTTTCCATTTGATTGTGTAATATTCAATATTTAATTGGAAAATATATCATTAGAATTCATCCATGATTGATGATCTGACTTAATATGTTAGAACATACAAATTTTGGGAGGTTAAAAATATTTTGGAACTATTAGGTTGAAAAAGTAAGAGTTTAATGAAAAGCAGCCTAAGTTGAAAACTCCGAAGGGTGACCAATGGATGTGACCAAAAGCTTAAGACAAAAGAATCTAGGACTATTAGCAGGGTCAAAGGAAAGGAGAGACAAGGCTAGAAGTCCAAGTGATTGGCGGCCATGAACAAGTATAAACTAATAGAATGATAAAATTTGTAAATTTGGGAAGTGATAAAATGAAATAGTAGATCAATGACAAAGGATAAGATCAGTCCCATCCATGGTGGTCATGATTTTTTCTAGTCCAACGTGTACATTTTTAAAATTTTTGAAATAGTGTGAAATCTAAACCATGGTGTTGAGTTTTACTACATGGAAACTCGTACTAAATTTCAATACAAAAAGTGGTTCTAAATAAATCGCCTTTCACAAACACTAAAACTGCTTTTTTGGCTAAAAAGTGCATTTCAGGAAATAAAAAACATTACTTTATTGTTTCGAAAGAGAACTAGCACATAAGCAACAACACACCATTTTTACTCTACAAGAAAAACTTGAAGTTATACCCAACCTTTGTTCTCCCCTAGGTATTCCAAAAGACTCTACAACTTGTATTTTCTCTTCCATGGAACATATTCAACCATTTATTCCTCTCTTTAAATGTATTTTCTTTGACCCTATGTTGTCTATAGTAACTATGTCTCATTCCAAAGAAAATTTAAATGAACTTAGGTCACAAGGTATTGATTTCCTAAACGTTTTTGGGTCATTTTTTGTATCATTTTACCCTAGAAACAACCCCTCCCTTACTTGAGTTTGTTGGTGGGTGTGTGGCCAACTATTCTTAGTTAGAGAGGGTAATCATAAATGTCAATGATTTTAAAATCCTGTGTCTAGTCAACGCACAAACCATTAGAGAATTATGATTCCCTAGGGTTACTTGAATCATATCCCAATAACCCTGAACCATTTGTGGAACTGGAATTTATCAAAGTATATAAAGAATGTAGTCCTAAAAAGAAAGCTGAGTTATTATCGGAGATTTGTAAATTTAGTCAAACTATTTAATATTCTTCGTTTCCATTTGATGTTAGTATTTTGCAAGAGAATGTACAGTTGGATTTTCCTTATGAGTCAAGTCCTAGGTCATAATAATGACAAGTATGTTGATGATGTCATGTTAGGGTTGATTATGAAGTTCATCCAACCATATTTAATTCAACTCTCTTGCTTTAATTTTTATGAATTCCTAGTTGAGGAAGATCATACCAAGCTAGTGAATTTCCACAATCAAAGGAATTTCAAATACCAGACATATTTTCTATGCATGTTTCTATATTCCAATGTGGTAGACTTGAGTTTTTTAGAAAAACTATTATCTTCATATCCTTCACAACAAATGAATATGTTTGATTTTATCAATATCATCATGTCATAGATATACAAAATCATCCACAATGCTAAATTGTCTAGAGTACTTGAACACATGAAAGGCATGTTGTAGTTGGCCCCTTAAAATAGAATTGGAGATTGATTTTTATACAAAAATCATAATATCTGAAGGGTATATAGGTTCATTATGACTCCTTACCTCTTTCCATCATTCTTAACTCCAATATGTGTTTCTCTTGAATTCATTAGGCAAAGGAGGAACATTTTCTTAGTTTCAAGAAGTCATCTGATATTAAGTTCCCCTTTAGGATTGGAACATTTTTTGTGAAGAATAAGGCATCCCTTCCTATATTAGAAAAAATAATAAAATCTATGAATTTATAGGTTGCTAAGAAGATCAACTATGACCCCGAACAAATGATATCTTGCAAAGAACACAATGAAATAGAAGCAAATCATTTGAGAACCAAGAGGTGGAAGGATGGAGGAAAATGGATAATATACTTAGTTTTGATTAGAATCAATAAGAAATAGAGGTGATTATTGTAGAATAAAACTATCAAGAGACAAAAGAAATCGATGAAGTTCAAGCAAATCCTCTTGTTTCAGTAGTTCAACTACTAGCAAAGCTAGATTGTGCCAATAAATGAACTTTTCATAAGCAAGTAGTATGGATATTAAGGAAGAAGTTACCAATATGAAAGTGAATATGGATCAACAAAAGGATGTTACTAAGTTGGAATAATATATTTTATTAAATTTAGAAGATAAAACTGTATCCCAACTACTAACAATGCAAGTACAACAATAATCATTTTCAAACATTTGCTAACAGAGTTTTGTCAACAGCGGTTCACTTCACATTGTTGTCGACAAATACAGGCACAGACTCACTAAACATCAGCCCAGGAAGGATTTACCCTTTCCAGCAACACCTGTAGAGCAGGTGTAGTCTCACCTACGGAGCAGGTGTAGTATCACCTGAGATGTCTGAGGGAGGGATGCAGGAACCAAGTTGTTGCATTGGGAAGAGGAATTTGCACTATATTTTACCCAATCACATCATCACCCATAAATATAGGTTCATAACCACACTATTAACCATATCTACTTATCATCATTACTCGTAATCACATTAACCCATATTTAGATCGACAAAGACATCAACATACGTTAAATCAATAAGTACATCCATACTTCACATCATTAACGTTTGAAGGGAAAACATAGATGGGGCATAATCATCAATCAACTTGTCTGATCCATCACAAATTTAACCCAATAATGTAGAAAATATTTTATTAACACATAATTCAAATACGTCGCATTCCAAAGAAACTAGACATTACCTCTCAAAAGATCAAAATGTCGATCAAATTTATGTCATAAGACAGAGTCTTCGTAACATCAATACCATAAATGAACCATAAAAGAAAAAAACATTCATCATTCTATTAATTTCATTCCAATAAATCCCTCTTTTATTTACAATCCTAAATCTAGTTATAGCCTCACTAGGTAGTTACAAAGTGTTCCACTTAACTAATCTCTAACTAACTCAACCAAAATATCATAGTTTGTCGGTTTCTTCCTATATCGTGGTTGACTTTTGTCTTTGTCGACATCCTTCTTGTCGATGGCAGTACCACACTTTGTGCACTCCAACCCCTTGCCAACAGGCCCCCAACACAAGCTTGTATCTCATCCTCGAGACACCTTATATGGAAGCAACCAGTGTATTCAAATTTTCCTTGAATTCATCATAATCATTTTTTACTTGGTCAATGGCTTCCCTGACCTTTTCCTTGAGTGTTGCACACTCTTCCACTTCCTGTTCTATCAGATGCTCTTCACTCATATATTGTACTTTTCTCAGCTTCTCCTTGGTATTGGTGATATCATCCATGGCCTTGATCTCTAATTTCTCCTTTGTACCTTGTAGTTCATCTAAATGTGTTATTCTTCGACGGTGCCTTGTATGGGCCTTGTTAACACACTACTTAAACTCTTTTAGCTCTACTGTCTTGGTTACTTGCACAAGTGGGGGAATAATTTTGAGTGATCCCCTCAATGTTTTCAACTTGCTTCTTATTTCCAAATTTCATGTCCAGTTGGTGCAACTGGTCGTCTTGTACCAAACGCCCCCAAAACTGTATTTATCTCCTCCTTAATTATCTGTGCTACCTTTTGTATTTATGTCATATTTGTTTTGGAATATTATATTGCACTTCTCCTTTCTACTAGATCCTATACCAGTTTTTTGGGTACCAATCTAGACTGCAACTCCTCATTTTCCTTCTGTAGATCTGCGATGACTTTCCCTAGTTGCAATAATTTTTCTTTCGTAAACATTTTTTAACTAAATTCTGGTACCTCTTCACAAGCCAAGGAGACTGCCTTATCCATTATTTTTCTATCCTCAAATTCCTTTGTATTTTAATTTATGATTTCCTCTTTTCCACTTTTAGTTGAAGTTCCTATTCAGCAATTTTTTCTTTGTTTTTAGATCATACTAGCTAATCATGGAATATTGTTTCACGATCTCTAATAACTTCGCTTGCTACGATTTGAAGTCATTATAGCATAGAAATTGAAATTAGATTTAGGTCAATACTGATCAATTCGTTCCCTCATAGTGTAGCATATGCATCCTCATCCCCGTTGTGATTTCCTCTGGTAGGATCTGCAATAGTCACACTCTTGTGCCGATGTCGAATTCAACCGCCCTTTTCAGTTCTCCTTCTTACGATATCCTTGTCTCAAGCACTGCGTTTGTGAGCATATGTAGTAGCTACGTAACATGGTGGAAGTATCACATTGCATGTTGTGTTAACTTTTTCTGATTCTCATTTGTCTCCATGGTGATTCCATCCAATACTTTCTTTACCTAGTCATCGGAGATTCTTGCAGTGCTACTCCCCTCACCTTTCTTGAACGAACGCTTCGGCCGTGCTTCTTCTTGTTGTTTATCCAACTTTGACATTTTTGGAGTTGTTGATGATTCTTTGTCTTGTGAATTTTATTCCTTCTACAAGTTCTTGGGATTATCCTACTGTTTTGGGACATCCACTGGTGGTCCATTTCTTGGGTCCGACAATTCTTCGTCACTTACCAAAACTTTCCATTTCGGAGACCATTCTTCTATGCTGGTGTCCATCTCTTCATCCATTAGCTTTTATTGTGTCATAATGCATTGATTCTTTGTATATTATCATACCTAAATATGTATGGCGTGGGGTCTCATCGCCAATCGTGCAATCCTATGGTACTTCTTTGTGGCTTTGTCTCTGAGACACGACACCTTGACTGCTTCCTCTCACAATGCATCTAAGTATAGGTAAAACAAAATGTTGTTGTTCATTTTCCATTCATTGTCATTGAGGGCCACCATATTTGTATACCTTGCACTTCGGCATATGTGGATAGCGTAAACCTCCATTCCTTCATAATGTGTTGGTTCCATCCAACTGACCAATGCAATGAGTGTTGGTTCCTTCATAGCCTCTTGTGCTAGAATTACATACTTCATCGGTTCGTTGCATAGGAAAAGGTACCAATTCATTTGTATGCCAGCTGCACACTGCTCCACGGATGCAATCACCCCCAATGTGCACTGATTTGGGTGATTCTTATAAATTATCTTAACCGTCAACAACTTTGTTGTGATTCAAACATCCTAGTCATTAATGGTATCAATTACATGCCCTTTTATCCTTTATTATGCCATATTTGTTTCACATCTTCACAACCAACTCATTGGCATAATCCTTTCCTTTAAAGTACTGCAATGGGTCAACCCTCGCCTTGGGTAGGTCAGTGATTTGGGATATCAAGTCTACCATAATTGGGATATTTGTCCCCATCCATAAATAACCACCATGGAAACATGCCAACAGTTGTTTCACACATTCATTAACTTATATGGATCATCCAAAATGTGGCATATGGATGATCGACAATAGACTGGACCACTGCAATCCCAATTCCCATTGTGTCGGCCCTCTGGTTATTGTACCTCCTTCATCGTGTGCTCTTTCCACATAGGTTCCCTTGGTGTATTCTAAAAATTATAGGATGTTGTGGTCATTGTATGGTAGCTTATCAGTTGCGACACTATATTTGTCTTCACATGGACACCTTTGAGAATTGTGGGCATCTTGATGCAATACTTGTTGGTTTTTCCAACCCATACTACCAATTCCCCTTCCATCCTTGGTGATACATACCCAAGAATGTATTCTACTGTTGTCCCTACTGGTTTGGATCTTGTCGTCATTTTCTCTTTATTGTAGTTAATGGACCTGCTTCTCTCTCTGTTGCAGTCTTCCTCGTCAAACTTCATATTATCTTGTTTATTCTATCATGGATGATCTGATGATTGTCACTCCTCTTCTTTCTAATCGGTCATCCTACTACAGAGATAATCTCATGCATTTCTTCTACTATGGATGCCCTTGTAATTGGAGTTTCTTTCATGCTTGTGCTTGAAATAATATACTCCATGGCCTCTACAACACCTCTCTATGTGCTTACACTTCTCTTAGATCTAACTCTTATTCTCTTTTCGCTGATTATTCCTCTCGACACACACAATGGGTTGAACCATGCCCCTTGGTCTTATTTTTCAGCCTCTTATCCTTCCATGTGAAGGATTCAAACCATCAATACTAAATCCTAATTGATTGACATGATCATTTGACCATTCTGCAAATCCAATGCCTGCCTGGGTCATTAATTGCAAATATTTTCAACCTGCATTGTCACCCGCATGGTGTAATTGCTTCATTTATTGCATGATTTTACTATTTCACACCTCCTCTAGTATTGACAAGTTCCAAACCTTGTCACAGTTCAAATTTTCTCATCACGCTTCCTCCCATCGACATACTTTCCTTCAGAATATTCCTTTTATTCCATTTGTGATTGTTAGCATTGGAGTCACACCTAGATATCCTGATAGGGATTTATCTAAGTTGCATTCATAGTTTTTGGAAAATTTACTTATTCTAACTACTACAATTTTACCACACCTCCATTGGTAATGAAATGTATGATGTAGGGACCAAACCAATGCACCCAAATCTTACCTCCGTGCTTGGAAAACTTGGTGTCGTAGAGGAGAACTATATCTTCGCACTGGAAGTACTTTTTTTTTACATGGTGATCATGTCATTCCTTCTATTGATCCTTTTCTACTTGCTGATGAAAGCCTCCAATGAAGAGGTCCTCTTCAAGGCGTACTAACTATGTCACTCTTTCTTCAATTTCTCTTTCGTTGCTCATTCCCGTTACTATTTCTATGCATAGAATGGGGACGATATATTCCATCAAAATCACTGCTTCTTGTCCATAAACCAACTTGAGTGGTTTCTATCCTGACGGTCTTTAACATGTTGTTATGTAGGCCAATAATATCGCAGGGGATTTCATATCCTAGTCATCGTGTTTTGTATCGCATACCTTAGTAAGTGCATTTTCCAATATCTTGTTGAACACTTACTACACCATTCATTTGTGGATGGTATAGAGTACTTCTCTTGTGTTGTATCTAGAATTATTCAGCCATCACTCTGATTGTCTAATTGAAAAAGTTACCTCCTTGATCTCCAATCAATATCTTAGGACATGTAAATTAGGTAATCAATATCATCGCAGCTGTGCAATCCTTTACTGGTGTTGCTTCATCCCATATCATTAGATAATCAGTCGCAGTAATGATGTATCTCACACCTGTTCTTTTCCCTAGTAGGTTGATAGGTCCCACAAAATCGACTTCCCACTTGTTGAACGGTTGTAGTGTTACCTGAGGTAGTAACAACATCTCATCTCTATGTTATGGTTTTTCCATTCTTTGACATACTTCGCAACCTTTAGCATTGTTTATGATGTCGGCATGTGGTGTAGGCCACCATAATCTGGCTCTAAGTTTTTTATGGCAATTTCATGTCCTCCATAATGTCCTTGTGCAATCCCACCATGTGCCTCTGCCAATGGTCTTTCTTTCTCATGCGAAAGAACATATCATTGTAGAATTTCATCCATCCCCATCTTGTATAACTACCCTAGGATCAATTGGAAGTCCATGGCTCTGACGACTAGTTTTTTCTTCTGACTAGCACTAGTAGAAAATGAGAAATTAAAGACTAAAAAAATGACTAAAATCGGGCTATAAACGACTATTTTTGAGTCGATGACTAATAGTAGAAAATTTCCACTATCTTATAGCTAGTCATATTTCACTAGTCATTAATAGCTTGACTTAGTAGTCATTGATTTAGTCATTAATAGACAATGCTTTAGTCATTGATAGTCAATGATTTAGTCATTGATTTAGTCATTGTTTTAGTCATTGATAGTTAATGATTTAGTCATTGATTTAGTCACGGATTTAGTCATTGATTTAGTTACTGAGTTAGTCATTGATTTAGTCGCTTATTTAGTCACTGATTTAGTCACTGATTGCAACCATTAATGACCAAATATATGACTAAATAAACTACTAGATGTTAACATATTAATGACTAAGCTAAATACAACTAAGATACGGGAAATTAGCTACTAATAGTCATATATATGTGAATTTAATCGTTTTTGTAGTCACAAATTTATGATAGGGCATGGAGGAATCGAACCACCAACCTCCTACCTATAATTAGGCAGGCGCTCTACCATTGAGCTAGCACCCTTTAAGAAGTTGTTATTTCTTGACAATGATGATATTCAAACAAATTTATGATAGGTATCAATCTACAAACTACATAATTATTACTATTACAACTTACTAGTAACTAGTATTTATGATAAACTAATTCCTGAGAGCTATGTACAATTTTCCCTGTAACTAAAGCTAATAAAAATTTAAGCAATCACTGAGTGTCACCCACTGCTGGACCTTCAAAATTACATCACTCGAATAGTTACATGAAGATCAAACAACTTATCAACTGATAGGATTCAACTTTCTTATATCAAATGACCAAATTTGCTGATGAAATAAATGGTCTGATATCATGTTTGTAATCAGCAATATTTTTTAACCATAAGCACAATACATCCATCATCCTGCCCTTGTATTCCATTGATTTTTCTTTCCTTGTTAGCTATTTGTACATATTGACTTTTACAGTTTTCTTGAACATACCATATAGGTGCTTTGTGGATTCCTTGGAAGCTTCATGTAAAGGAAGGTAGTTAACTGAATCGGTAGGGAATCCATGCTTTAACCAGTACATTTCCAAGTCTGCACAAATTAAATTCTATGCTTTTGAAAATGAGATGAGCATAATCATAATAAATACAGGTTCCATCTATGGAATTTCTTAACAAAATTCTATCTAAGGAACTACTCTAGAAAATAGTTTAATTTAGTTTAGATTCTCACAATATATTCATTTGAAAACATCGCTAAGGGAATTCATATTCAAAGTTGTCAGGAGAGTTGACTGTTTGGTGTTCATTCATGGCACAAATCTCTCAGATTAATCCAATTCCCATATCCATGTCCATACTAGGCTAGTCCATAATGAGGTGAAGATCCATATTTATCTTTAGTCTCCAAGTTCATTACAACTTGGCGAATATAAATACACAGTCTTGATGATGCTATTTTCTCCTTTTCTCATCATTTTTCTGTGTGTTTGGATCACTTTTGTGACAAATAGCAGAGATGAAGATCTAGTAGATGGATTGCCCATAAAATATCAAAGTATAGGCCTCAACCAATATCAAAGTACCTAATCCTCTATTACTTTGGTAAGAAATAGCAAGGAGGAAAATGTAGCTTGACTACCAAAAATATTTTAAGTTACAGGCCTCGACCAATCAAAAGTACCTAATCCTCACTAATGCAACAACAATTCAAAGCTCCAACACCAATAGAGAAAAATCTTCAATAAGTAAGGCAGCAGATTAGATTGTTTAATGGTTAAAAGGTTTTAATTTCAAATAGGCTGTAAAAAGTCCAATTGCATAGAGCACATGCACAAAACATATAGACCCAAAATCTAACTATGCAATTTTTCTGACAATGAACACCAGAGGCTATCTTTAGTAAAGAATCTTGGTTTTTATGTTTATAAGTTAATTCGCATTGTGGTCAAACTTGCAGGAAACAACACTACATCACATCAATATTAGTTCAATTCCCATGAAATCACATCAATGAGTACAACACAACATAGGAGGCCCCAAAATCATGGACAAACACAACTAAACTTCAATGTGGTAAAAAAAAGGTTTAAAATAAAATAAAAACAAGGATTTCCATTGGAGTCAGAAGGGCTATTAACTGAATAAAGTCCCTTAATAATAGAAAATAACTTACCAGGGTTCGATTCAATAGTACACCAAGACATCCTGGCATTATCCTTGAGTCCTAATCTGCAAAAATAAGCGATGTCAACAATCAGAAACCGATTAAATTTTTGAAATTTAATCAAAAGCAAAGGGTTTTTCAATGGAAGAGGTATATTGCCACTATTTTTTACTGTAAGAGAAACTACTGGAACAACTAAAATTGCAATCCAGTAGGCAATAAAGAAAATAATATGAACAGAACTAAAATTGCAGGGAAAAAGAAAACCACTACAACCTCGTAAAAAACAGAGAAAACCTCAAATATTTGTCTAAGATTATAAAGCAAACAATATTATGTTAAAGGTTGGCACAAGACATTTTTAATACTAACATCATAATTATAAAGAGTAGGAATTGTCTTTCAATGTCCACGCAAACACTTACATATGAATTTTCGAAAATAAAAATACTAATGTGTCAACAGTGGCTTGTGAGGTCAGTGAAAGCAGGTATCTATATAACCTCCATGTGAAAGCAGGTATCTATATAACCCCCAGCAGGGTTCATGCACTTCTAAGTGACAAGGTAGTGCTTTTGCTTGTTCTTGTGGATGTGTAGCAGGGCATGCAACAGCAAATGGGGCCAGGTGGACACTAAAACACATGACTTAAAGTTACAATAAACCAAATCAATCTTAAGCAATCTCCTAATGTCTAATATCCTAACATTTCAAATCACTTTAGGATAGGCAAATGTTTCGGATAAGGGTAAATTTCATGGAAGTGCCAATCCCCCCTTGTTGTGGTAGCTTTAGCTGAATTGAAGGGCACTTGAATTATGTATTCAGTGGTCAACCCCTTAACAATTCCTGTACAGGAAGGATGCTTATGATGCCATGCCTCTTTAGGCAAGTTGTAATGCTTCTCAAGTTACAAACTAAAATAACTTACAAAATTGGGCTGAGATCAGCATTAATTCTTCGCCTCTGTCTCAACTATATTAATTTCACATGGATATAGATTTAGATATCTTCTTGACCATTGACAAAAACAATGAGGTTGTGATGAAAATCATAATACATCTAAAATTACAATCTTTGTCAATGTACAAGGGCAGAACTCGAAACCAACTACCTGTAGATATGAGTTTCTTATCAAAATGCCAGATTGGGCATTTGGCATGGAACCAATGTCATTGGTATAAATTCAATATGTGGAACTCAAATTGGAGTTGTAGCAATGCATTGGCACAACAGGTGCAGGATTTAACTCAAGAGCAACTACCTATGGACATGGGTCCTTTCGGCACTTTACCAGGGTCATTGGTAGAAGTTCAACCATAGAAACTCCATTTGGAGAAGTAGTGATGCAAGGGGTCATTGGTAGAATATCAACCTATAGAACTCCATTTGGAGTTATGGCAATGGATAGGCACAATGGCTGGGGGCTGTTAGAATTTTAACAGGGAATTCAGCAAGGTACCCACATCATTGGTAGAAATTCAATACAGGAATCTTTGTGTGGTGTTTTCATGATGCAAAGGCACTATGGTGGATGGAACTCAAGAGCAACTACTTGTAGATTTGAATATGGGTTAATTACCAAAATTCCAGACCAGGGCATTCACTAAGGTACCCACCACAATTGGGAGAAATTCCACCCAAGTAGATGTATGTAAATTTGTCACAATGCAGACACCATAAGTATTGGAACTCAAGCCCAACTACTTGTGGATATGAATATGGATTCTTAACCAAACTGCCAGACCAAGGCACCAAGCAAGGAAACCACGCCAGTTTTTGAAATTCTAAACATGGAAATCTGTGTAGAATCGCAACAATGCATAGAACAATCTGTATATTTGTACACTAGTTTTGATGAAGAGAACAATCTTTAGAACTATAATCATCCACTGAAAATTGGAATTTTTCCATAAAGGGAGGCACCTCTGCTTCTGAAGAAATAGCTTTAGAGCAACCTTCACCATATGGTTCTGCAAAGTGTTCTTCATAATTGTTGTGATACCTATAATCAAATGGAGACATTTGTAGACAATTCTCAACATGGTTTCCTGAAAGCATTCTACTGCTCAAAATCTCTTTTTGATCACCATGAGAAAAAAATTCTAGGTCTTTATTTAGAGCACATACTTCAAGTACATTTTGGTACTTGTTTCTATTCATCATGGTCACAAATAAGATGTTCTCTTCAATTTCCGTGCTTTGAATCCATGGAGACTATGGAACATAAGAAATGGTACCACTAACCTTCATAGTCCCTGATAGCTTGGGTATTTCTCCCAGAATACTGGACAACAAGCTCGACTTAAATCAAGACAAGCAAAACACAGTATAATATGCAAAACACATCTTGGCTCAAATCAGGACAAGCTTGCACAGTATAAGATGCTAGACAGGGAGATGGAAGAGCCTAAGGAGGAGTGGAACAATAGACTTTCCAGGTATGCGATTCTCAAGAGGTAGAAATCAAACAACAATTCCTTCCCATTGTATCTCTTACAACAGTTTCTGGCTCTCAGAATCATACAAAGGCAAGTGATTGACTTTTTGTTGTTTGATGCAGACAAAGGAGCTATTAACAGAGATATATGTGCTTGAAGAGGAAGTCACTAATCATGAGCAGTACATTCTTTCTCTCTATCAAAATATTTTTTATCGATAGTCGGATCATTGTCAACACAAAATTCAAGTAAGACATCACCAGCACATGCAAATTATGAAGAGAAAAATCTACCAAGTATGATTTCAAGGACTTTGTGCACACCAAGCAAGTTTCTCCCTCCACACCATTGTGTTTCTACTTCCAACCAAGGTTCTCAGAATGCGAATACGCAGTTGCAGTCGAAGACAATGCATGCCTCATTATTGAGTACACCATTAACCATGGATAAAAGAATTCAGAGTCCCCATTCTCAATCTGCTTCTAGAGGGCAGGTATAAGCAACACACTTGGGGATAAGCTTCTTAAATAGTTTCATTTCCTATTGCACACCTTTCTTTTTAATTAGATTGATTATCCGGATATTAAAGTGTACAAACAAAACCCAGCAGTCATCTATTTGTTACATGTAATATAGAGACTCTAGAGTCATCTAGTTAAGTCTTGTGAATATTGAATCCTTATATTTGTTGATATGATCTTAAATTGTATAGGATTTCCTATTAACAAGGAAGGGGCTTGAAGGTCAGTGTTGCAACAGAAGTTTCAAAATTTTAGAGTTCAAGGATACTTAAAGTGAAGTGCTCCTTTTCCTGTAAACAGAAATCTCTCAGAGACATTAATAGAAGTTAGAACCCCAACTGTTTCTTCACAGAAGTGTTTGGGAGCACTTTTTGAGCTTACTCAATATGCCCAGTAATTTCAGATCTGAAAATTATTAAAAATCACTGACTGTCAGCATCTTTGGGTTAAAAAATCTTATGAAAACTCAATTTACCACGAAACACTTTCTAGGTTTATTAGGGGTTTTCTACTTGAATTCCAATAATGAAGTGGAAATGAAAACCAAAACTGGAAGCCTAAAACCTTAGGCGGTCCCATCTAGTATTGCTCTTTAGCTCTCCACAAAGAGAGAGACAATAATTTCTCCAGTGATTCAGCAACAATGGCTGCCCAATTTTGCATAGAGTGGATATTTCTTGAAGAATTAAATTGCTGAAGCCGAATGCTGATAGTTTCACTTTCATTCAAAATGATAATCCAAGAATATAAATATTTTTCCAAGAGGTTTCTTCTTATATTTTGAACTTCCAACAAGTTATAATTGTTATAATTTTACCTTGTTTAAATCAGATAGCCTTTTCCACAGCACTAGGACACAGAGAGTCAGCAGCTACAACAGCAACAGAAATAAGTGTATTTAATGCAGATCTATATAGCAGTAGTTTGCCTAGATTCTTGTGCACATCAGAGTGTGATGGAGGCGTAGTTGTGTTAGAGAGGAGGGCACATGCATGCTTTAAACATGCATATGCCAATCTTACTTTATATTGAGTTTTGGTACATTCACTTAAACTCGGTTCATTGTTGTTCCAAATTTATCAAATTCCAATTTCTAGTTCTGTTCAATACAACTTCAGTTTAGTTCTTTTCTTAAATGAGTTCCATTTCTTACTTTAAATTTAAAAGTCTAAGTGCTTTGCATGAGAACAGGGCTAGCTATGGTGCATCTCTCTAGGAGTATAGTTATTTCCATGAGATTGTACTAACCTAGGTATTCTCACATGCAGGCTAGGCACATCTATCGAGGCCAAACTTAGGGTGGTAGGGTTAGGGTTTCTTAACAAATTTAGAGCAAACTGATTTAGGTTTTGTGATTGTAAACCGTAGCTGTATTTCCTATTTTATAAAGAAGATACAGGGCACACCATTGAGATGGTTAGCAAGTTTATATTTTTGAGCCATAGCATTAGATTTGTCTGTTTTCCAGATACAATAAGACAATGATGCAGGATTGAGATCTATGTTTAATATGTATTTTCTATGAGTGTTTCCACCAGCATCTAAATGTAGATTCTAGTATTAAATTATAACTACTGAAACTTGAATCACAATTTTTATTGAGTCTTTAACAACATTGACCATGAAATCATTGTTTTAAGTTTTATTGTTTCAGATAAACTTCATGTGTGATTTCTTAAATTTATATTCTTTTTACACATTTAAAACTTCATATGTGGTGGACCCCGACATGACTCCACACCCTGCTTTCCAAAATTGGAAACCTTCTCCTCATCCCCTCCCACAAGCATGATCCCTGCCAACTTAGTTTACTGCCAAACTGAAATCAATTAATCATATCTTAGCATCTGTTGAGCCATTAACTAATCCAGTGTGGATCCTCTCCAAATGTTTAGGCAGTTTTTCAAAAACAAGTTGTGCAGCCCATCTAGTAGGCAATAGAAACCCCTATATCTTTCATATTATGTAATTAGATACTATGTAATTTTTCTTGTATTAGAAAATAGTTGCCTACAAGGAAACAAAACAATATTCAGTGCAGATTTTTTGACAAGAAATCCATCTGTGGTGTCCAACCACAGCATCAAATGAAAAAATAACCCCATCCTACTACTTCTTATTCATTTGGGCACATTGACATATAGTTGCAGTTGAAGCAATAGAAAGCAATAAAAAATGTTATCTCTATTGCGCAAATGGCAAATTCAAATATCCAGGTTCAGAATTTCAGATTTTTTAACTTTTCTACTCCAACATTAACATTGTGTCAAACCAAACAATCACATTGGAATTCCTTAATTAATTTTTGTCTAAATCTATACTTTTACATAGGTGAGTATGTTAAAAAATTTCCATATGCCATTCCATACACAAGCATATTTTAAAAAAAAATCATTTCACTAAGTTCAAGCATATATGAAAAAACATATACTATCCCCCTTGGACCCAACTAATGTTCAAGATCCCTATGTTACATAATACAGACTAAGATTGGCATATCAAGTACTTTGGACATAACAGATTCTCCTTTCTTGGGCACTTTTTCAACAAAAGCATCATCAGATGCGAATACTACTTATTAGATCATTTCCTTTCCATATTACTTTTTTTCTTGTACCTTAAGACACAACCAACATCAGAAAAGAAGCCCTAACAACATGTTCACAACAATCCATAAGTATTTAGGTATGTTAGTCCTTTTGTCAGAAACAAGTAATTTTGGGTACAATCTCAATTAAATGATCTCATCCATAATTTAATTGTATATGATGTGGTGCCAATGATGTGGTGCCACTGTGTGTGAAGAAAAAACGGTGATCTCCTATTAAGGTGTAATTTGTGATGAAGTACCTTGACAAGAGCTGTAAAATTGGTACTTTTCCAGCTAGATGTAAAGTAAAATGGATTATTGCTCGAGTAACATGCATGTGGTATACATCAGCATGTGGTATACATCATACGGTGGCAGGATTTGTATATCATTATTTTCTCTAAGCCATATAACATTAGTTTGAGGCTTTTGAATATGGCCTCTAGCATGGTCCCTCCATCATGTGTGTAACTAATGCTATACCTTCTCATAAATCATGTGGCATACCTTCTCCAATGGTATGCATCATGCATGTGTATACCTGATGCTATATGTTTCCAGGAGTTGTAGAAGACAAAGTTTATTTACTGTATAAAACCTACAATGGGCACTTCATATTGACTTTCAAAGCATATACTCAGCTTGCTTTTAAAAAGCATTGTACTTACTGTCATAGTTGACATGTTAAAGACAACTAGCAAAAGATTCATCATAACCCCAAATCTATTAAGCATCATCAGGGATCAAAAAATCAAAACATAGAACTCCATGTTTTTGGATCTCTTACAAACTTCTCAGATCCAAGGCTAAGATATATCTATGCTAGTTTAATTATAGATAAGATTTAATTATGTCGATGCTCTCTTAAATTTGGTTTTTTGGCATCTATTGTAAATTGTAATCTAAACAAATAAGAAGTTGATTCTTATTTGAATTTTTATTTCCTTAGTGTTAAAAGAACACACATTTGCATGCGTGTTGAATATCTCCCCCCACCTAGGATATAGAGCATCTCACTTTTCTGGGTGAAGCAGCAAAGTGATATCTTAATAAGTTGCGCAAAAGTTATATTGTGCCATACACAAATTTATGCACATCCTTTTATTATGATCCATGTTGACTTCATAAAATAATTGTTTACACAAATTCCAATGTTAATTTCAATACTAGTAGTACTCTCACTATCATCCAAGAATATATTTACTGCTTCATTTTGTGCCAAAAAATATTATGGAAGTACCCAGCCACGTAAATCAAAAGAATTCATCAATTGAATTTCATGTGGCCATACTTTGTTTATCATTACGAGCAACAAAAAAGTATCTCAGGGCACAAATGCTAAAAATCAATCCCATGAGTAGTTGAGAGAAAGAGAATTCTACAGTAATTAACATTCATACTTTCAAGAGCAGTTACCAGTGCATCTACAGCTTTCTTTTAATACAAAAACTATACATTTCAATTAATAGAAATAGAACATACATCCCACAAGAGTGAAAATTTAAGTCATGCTCCCCACTTCAAATTTGTTGATTCTCAAAAAATTATCCTACTAGTAATGATACATAGCTTGAAAATGCCTGAGATCAATCCCTATTACATATCAAAAGCATCGTAATCACAAATTTGGTAAGGATGGACACTAATCTAATTCCAATATCTATTTGTATTTTAAGATCACAAGCACAAACATTGCAAGGTCATTAAGAATGACAGGTAATATATTCCCTTATCTATTTTTTGCATTCTTGAGTCTAATAATCTTGACTCCACAGCTGAGCAAAAATCATCCATTTCAGCTTCTCACCATTGGCGAATTTTGTTCTCTTTGCATCATTTTGGTTGTTTTCTTGAGATTCATCACATCTTTTCTTTATAGGAATGAATTCCCCAAGTACTGGTCTATTGTATTTCTCTCTAAACTTGAAAGCTAGCTTTTTGCATCGGTCTAGGTGCTTGCACAGATGGTTGGAACTTGGTGTTCGAAAAAAAAGGTAAGAATTTGAATCAATATCCATATACATAAGAAACATAAATTCAAATTCAAAAAAATAATACACCTGTTGATTTTGAATGACAAAAGCTTCCTTTAGTGAAGGTCTGAGTAACTCCATCATTGCAGCATCACTAAAGTCATAGCATATATGTTCTAAAATGTCTTTGTCGGAAACAAACCCCAATGCTCAAAATACAATAATGCCCAATAGAGCAGCAACAATAGCAATTAAAAATAGTGGTGTATCCCAATGAAGTCACGTGACGCTTCTACCAACCCTCACACCCAAAATATTCATCCCCAAATCCCTCATCTGCCAATATTCATTCCCAGAACCCCCAAAATATTCATCCCCAAATCCCTCATCCACCAATATTCATTCCCAAACCTTCATTGTCCAAACCCTCGTGCTTCAATTCCATATTTTACTCAAATTCCAAACCACGATTTCCTTCTTCACCAACACCTAAATCCATTAGGGTTAGGGTTTTATCTCTTCTACAGAGGTGCACCACTCAAGGTGTCTACATTCATTGTAGACTTGTCATCTCTTGTTATATAAAAGATATGCCGAGCACTTCACTGTGGGGTTAAACAAATGATGTTTTGAGCTAGATGCTTTGTAATTTCTTTCAATGAGGTGCTACAGATTTTTATTTGCTTGTCCTAATTCTCATACTTATGTGTTTGAGAGAGTTGATAAAACAACACAGCATGTCCAAAGTATTAAAATATCAATTGGATAATAATAACCAAAAGATGACACCTGACTGCTGAGACTTTCTTCCTGATCAATCATCTATCTAGATTAAGTTCCCGACCTTTTTAAAAAGTTTAGTTGGTGGAGGCAGAGGAAGGCACTCACCGGTTGCAAAGTGAAATTCTTGATTTAGATAAAAAAACAATTTAATATCTTCCTATAAGAAATGAGCCTGAAAATACTTTTAATTGCATCAACCTTATTACATCCATCCTACCACAAGTGTTGTGACATGATGTTTGAGATTGCAAAATAGACCAACATCCCCTTTAGTGCAGAATATCTATAAACATAAGATCATTCAGAAACTCGATAGAGAAAAATGCAAAGTATGGACATAAAACAAACTTGTTAATTGGTACCTTTTTATTAATTGGTCTAGCCTTGAATTTTGGGATCTTTTGGAATTCCTCTTGCTCTAACTCTTATGAGCTTGCTCTAACTCTTATGAGCTCTTAACTCTAAAAATTTATATGAATAATCCAAATAGAGTGTTATATTTTACATAATACAAAGAACATAAACTAGATTAATTTCTCACAGCCATACTAACATAAAATTCATAAGACTTATATTCTGATGGCTACCTTCCCAAGAGAAGAAAATTAATGAAATCCAATCACAAATTCTTCAACATGAAATAGTTTACCCATCTAAAATTCTGCCTTCAGATCTGTCACAAATGATCTGTAGCAAAGCATATGAACAACAAAGCATGTTGTCTCTATAGCCCCTATCCAAAGGGCTTCACTAAGAGAGATCCAACAAGTAACAGCATGCCACATAGTAACTAAACATTACAGCACGAACCCGAGAACAAAAACATAAATGAAATGCAATTAAAAAAATAAACATGCAATTGTTTACAAATGATCTACAATAAAGCAATCTAGCTACAAACATCCATAGAAAAATTGCAAATGGTGTATTCCCTATATCCCCAGTTCAAAGGGTGGCTTGAATAAAAGAGACATGAAACAATCAAACCACAAATTTTCATACATGTAGGTGAAAAACTGATGATGGTGCCTGAATAAAAAAGACCCTATAAGTAAGATTCAAATTTCTCATGAAGACATATTTTAGTCTTCTCAAAGCATTATGAACATTTCTTATTTGGACATACATGCAAAGGAGTTTCCAAGTGTGTTGGCCTAGACTCAATCAGAACTCAGAAAACTGTTGATGGTTAAAAATGGGCCTAAATAAAAGAGATGTGAATGAAAAACTGATGTTGGTGTTGTGAATGGAAAAACTCATAACAAATGCAAGGATGCTCAATTTAGGTAAGAGAGTGTCAAGAGAGATAGACTTGTAGAAAATGCAAAGGCTCAAACTCGATTGGTAACTTGCACCAAACAATGTTGTGAGCCAATTCAGAGTGTCTGAATGATCCAAGTTAGAGGACAGGAGTTGGACCATATTTCTGCATGAACTCATCTATGTCTATTAACATGGTCGTTATCATATACTTAACACGGGTGACATTCAATTTGACTTCCTATACCTTGGTAGTTGTTCCTACCTTGATTCCCTATTTCTTATGCATTTGAAGTTTTGTACCATTTTTCTTGAATGTGTTTCTTGATAGTGTTATTACCTATATGAAAATATTTTTTGTGTTAAAGGGTGCATTTATTGAGTTAAAAATATTAAAATGTGTGAGCTACAATAGCTACATCAATGAATATTATTTTTGTATTTGAAAAGGTGGGTATTGGAATTTCCCTAATATTTCAACTGAAATGGATCTTTGGAAAAAAAAATTATTTCACACCAAATAGGGGGTTTTGGAGCTAGGTTTATATTTCAAATCTATCAACCAATCTAAATAAATTGAGTATGTGACAAGTTTTGGAAAGAGGAAGAGAAATCTTGCAAACAAAGGAAGAGAGAATTGTTCCAAACTTCAATGCCACATTAACCGTCTAAAAATCCATGTTGAAGCTCCCAGGTTAAATTTTACATATTTGCAGTTAGAAACCTAGGTTTTTACAATAATGTTATGAATGATAAAAAATTAGGGTAAGGGTCCCAAATCTCCAATTCCTTATTTTGGAACGTGTGCTACATCCACACCAAATTCTTCAGACGATTCCAATGACACCCACTGGGATTAGTTAATCTACATTTGCATACATAACCATGGAGTATGTGTCCATCGCACAGGCCCCTGGTTAGGGAGGAAGGCACATTTCAACCCTTGGCATTTACGAATATCTTAAGCATATTCCTCGACCTGTTGTTTGTTCAGGTCTTGCACACATTTTCTTTAAAGGAATCTGGTTGTGCTTTGTAAGAGGATGGTAGGATATCTATGTTTAAATATTTTCCCACAGGCTTGGGTTCTCAGGATCTACATACATTATTTGTTGATTTCATATATTTTCCCACAGGTTTGGGTTCTCAAGATCTACCCCGCTAAAAGGCCCACCCAAAACAACCAAAATCGATCAATATTACAGTAATTCCCTTACCCAAAATAAGGGAGCGTCAAAAAAATTCAGACAGGAAGAAATCTTGTACCTTAGAGTGCTTAGGCCCAGGTCAATCACAATGATTGAAACGTATGCTTGTTCGTGGCTTAACCATTCCTTATGGATGCCATGGATACCTGATACTCTTCTTACTACAGGATGGACTAAGACGTTCATCAATTTTTTCCACATACCACAAGCTCCCTTCTTCAAAAGTCAAAAGGATAAAAATCTATAATGGCGTGACATTTTTTAAACTCACATTGTGCTAGGAGATTCCAACTCACCTAGCACGACATTTTTTAAACTCACACTGCGCTAGGAGATTCCAACTCACCTTCCATGTTTTCACATTATAATAGGTTACCATTTGTTATAGAAGTTGTGATGGTAGAGGCTTCATTTTATAATGTGGCAAACAATAAGGTTTTCATAGTAATTGATAGTGAAGGCCACTAGTTTTATTGTGAGATTCAAAGTAACCTAAAGGCTATTTAATAATATTAGAAATTTTTTATAAGTGGTAAATAATAAGGTTTTCATAGTAGTTGATAGTGAAGGTCACTAGTTTTATTGTGAGATTTAAAGCAATTTAAAGGCCATTTAATAACATTAGAAAATTTAGTCTCTATAAACATACAATCATAAGGTGATCAAGTCAAATAGGGAGAAAAAAGGAAAATAAATTTGTAAGAGAGAAAAGATTAGATATTTCAACATATATTTCTTCATGCAATTTAATATGGGTCATCTTTAATTCTTAAATAGTAAGTTATAACTATATAAAAAGAAGAGTTGGCAAGGTAGTAGTGTTGGCTTTTGTATTGAGTTGACAAAAAAGTCAAGTAAATTAGTATATGTTGAGCTAACAATGTTTATTATTAATTGAAATTCGAAATTAATTATGATATTTTTAAGTAGCTATGCGGATTGTAACCAAGTACTCCTAGTTGATGCATTACTCGGCTGATTTGTTGTTATTTGTTTATCTAGGTGAGTGTTGTGAATAATCCACATGAATAAAATCAGGAATTTTAATTTACATGACATTATTGTGTCATGGAGTTATCATCAACTACCCAAATAAAACATGACGAATTTGAGTAATGTGCAGAAGGAAGGTATACAATAGCTCATGGACGTTTTATGCACTAAGGTTAACTCAATGCTTAATTGCAAAGGGGGAAAAGCCTTGACCTGGTGTAGTGCATGGTGTAGGGTCTACCATGGTAGGAAGTTGTATGCATAAACCCCAATGGTTAGGTTAATCAATTCAACCATTCATCCAAGGAAATATTTAGGCAAACGAGTCAAATTCAATCAATTACTGCATATACAAGGTCTCTATGTCAATTGGAGTTGGACATTAAATTGTTTGCATCACAACAATCCATTCCAATCACTAAATCACAACTTGGAATTTAACGCTATCAAGCCTACCATGAAATATCAAAGAGAAAATTATATCCAAGTCAAGCCAACTTAGTAAGTCCAAGTCCAACAAACCCTTAGTCATGCATGTTCGTTGTTAAGTCTACCATGTGATGTCTAAAAGCGAAGTAGGTCCAAGTCAATCTAACCATCCTATGTGCTACTAAGTTAGTCTAAGTGAAGCTAACCAAGTGAAACCAAGTGAAACCAAATTTCCAAGTCCAATTTGACACGCATATCTTTATATGTTATCTATGTAATCCACATTCATAGGAAAGAGATCTTAATTTGAAAATACAAATATTAAATTCATTAAATCATGGCAATTTTTAATTTATGTAAAATCTAACTTTTTTTTTCAAATGGAAGATTTTATTTTGTTTGTTTGTTTTGTCCTAAAAGGGTGATAATGATTATTGGGTAAAGATAAATGGCATTGAGTGTAGCGTGAAGTTGTGTTGTTTTTATTCCCATGTCATCTAGTAGTTCTATGGAAGTTGTGTTGTTTTCATTTCTTTAGTGCCAAATGGTGTTCAACAATCAATATTCTTGCCAATGATTATTCTATAAACCATATTGAGTCTTGCTGTAATGTATGTAGTGCCATAACTTCTTGGCCATCATATTGTACAATTTTTTGTGTTGTTGTCTTTCCTTGTGTCATTTGTTAGCCATATCAAACAAACATTGGTAGGAAGACTCATCGCCTTCATAACCACGTTGATTGCATGTTGCATGATAGGAGTTGACTACTTCTTGTCCGTGCATGACTTATATGTGGCATGGTAACAAACTATGTCAATGGTACCTGTACCATGTGTCTATTGTGTGTGGCACATGTTTCACAATGTGCTACATCTGGCGCTTATGGTGCAACTATGGATTATGTGGTATGTGTGGTGCAAGGGGAACAAAGAGTGTCTATGTGGTGTTTATTGCACAATTTGAGTTGTGTATTGGGTAGTCTAAAGGGTTGAACTGATCAACCCAATAATTATATTGATTCAACTAACTCTAATCCTTATGGAGTTATCAAGTTACTTAGTTATGTTGAGTACCATGTTGACATGGTCAAATGACATGGGCCATTAAACTATACAAATAAACATTATGTGGAAAATCCATGGGGTTCCGAGTAAAGATTACTCCTAGGGGGGTGTGTGATACTCCTATAATGGTTTTTTTGTTCATGCCTAAGATCATTGATAATGATTTAGTGTCTCCCTCCTTGATCTAGATATTATCTACCTAGAAGCAACTTGGGATTATTAAAGAGGAAAATATGATGAATAAATTGAAAAATAAATATGACAAGGTCAATAAAATATTATGTTGCTAAAAGATATTTTTTTATAAAATTTAAAGAAAGTGTTATTGTGAGTCATTTAGGTGATATCAGTATGTTTCTCATATGTCATTACAGACATTTAAGTGTCATTGGGATCAATCAGTATCCATAATTATTATCAAATGCACCATCATCGTGGACATTGGCGTTGTTGTCATCATGATCATCAATGTCATATGCTACATCAACATCATTTTCATCATCATGCCCATATAGTCAAGTCCCTAGGCTAGTTACCTCTATGAATATTTTAGAACTCACTCGATGTCCATGTCACTATTATGGTCAATTTAATGCATTATGGTGAATTATGTTTCCATTAGGACCAATCAATATCAAATAGTGCTATAATCACCTGCAGTATCGTTATTGGCATTGATATCATCATTGTCATCAACATCCTACTAAATATTGTAGAAATCATCATTTCCATATTTACCATTGTCAATATACCAAAATATCCATATTTACCATTGTCAATATATACCAAATTATTTGGCGGCAACGAGCTGGTTGAGTAGTCATTGATGGAATTGGAGGATGAAATCTCCATGGTTTCAGGAAAACCGGTCATCGACCATGAATGTCGTAACAGAGGTAGGTGGAGAGTTGTTGGGTCGAGATTTTGGTCGACAGTTGAATTTGCATAATAGATTTTTTTGTTTCTGTTATATTTTTTGTTTTATTTTTATTATTTTATTATATAAATTATATAGATTTTTTTGTTTTTGTTATATATTTTTTGTTTCATTTTTATTATTTTATTATATAAATTATATAGATTTTTTTGTTTTTGTAATATATTTTTTGTTTTATTTTTATTATTTTATTATATAAATTATGTTAATTGGTTATAGATTATATTTTTTAATAATTATCATATAAGTTGTTTCGTTTTATAAATTAGGATTAATATAAAATTTAATTAATTTGTGTTTTATATAAATATAATAATTTGTGTTTTTTATGAATATAATATATGTTTTAATGGTATTTTTTGTTATAGTATAAGTATATATAATAAACTTGGATCAAGGACATTGGTCAAGAAGAGTTGTGCACATCGTGAATCAGGTGGGTGGTCATGACGTCAGATGCAAAATTTACGTGGCCACTAATGCATAAAGGAGGTTTAACTTGATAGTGATGAGGAGAGGTTATCACTGCATTACACGTATCATATTCTGCGAGGTCATGAGGCTTGTATTAAGAGGTCGAGGAATAGAAATATTTTCCTAAAACTTCAAGATGGGGTCGGGCCTCTACCTTTATACTGCATATGGATCTGAGACTGGTTCTGGGGAAACACCCTAGTTTAATTATAATCGATTATTTGATTGGTTAAAATATTGTTCTTGTTTCTTCCACCGGTTCAATTATTAGATATTGGATCAGCTGCTACGACGTTTAAAGGAACTCAGCCTAGTGAAGCTATGTTGACTGGTGCAACTAGACGTTTGACGACCAGAGATCATTAATATAGTTATATTGAAGTTAGAAAAGCACCTCAAATGTATGGGGCTTGCAGGGACTCTTACATTGTCAAAGGATCAACAGCTAGCTATATTGATGCTTCTAGCTAAGTATCGATATGGTACTGGTTCTAGTACCTAATTCTTAATTGACGTAGGAACCTAATTTTCCTTTGGCACGCACTTTACAGGGTTTCCTTCAATAATGTAGTAGGGATAAATATGGTCAAGAGAAAATTCATGCAATTGCTTTATTTGATCTTTGAAGATCAAGGTGCATGGCACAAATATTACTAATAGAAGGTAGAAAAATTACAAAATTTACACTTCATTGTCAAATTTGCAATTTTCCATGACACAATTAAAAATTACTAACATAAATGACTAATTCATATTCTTCTAGCTAGTCATTTTTTATGTTGTGACTAAATTAGTCGTTTATGTTAGTCATTTTTAACTCTATCACTTATTATCTAGTCATATTTGTTAATTGGTGACTAAATTAGTCATTAATTTTAGTTGTTTATAGTTGGGTCAATCAAAATTGCTCATATTTAATAGTAAATCACTTGAAAAAGCTGTGGTGACTAGAATTTTTAGTCACTTGGTAGCTAATTCCTCAGTTTGTACTAGTGTAGTGGTGCACTCCTCAGGGGATTTTCCTGTCACCAAAATTTGAATAATTTGTCCATAATTGCCATTAATGATTTCGACTCTAAATATTTGTGCATCAAGTAAACTATCTTCAATGTTGCTTGGTTGTTCACCTAACTCTATCCTTAATAGATTAGGGGTTCTTGCATTCAACAGTCCTAGTTTCACAATGATCTCAAAATCAAATTCTTGGAATAGTAACAACCACCAGTATATATTTCCCCCCAACACAGGAATATTGACCAAGTACTTCAATGCAGAGTGATCTATAAACATCTTGAAATGTACTCCTAATAGGTAGTGTCAGAATTTCTGCAACATATACACCATGGTCAATCCTGCTCTTTCTATCGTTGTGTAGTTGTTCTCCATAGTAAACAAATTTTGACTTGCAATCGCAATCGGGTGATCAATTGATCCTTCTCATGTTTTGTCCAATATTACTCCTAATGTGATTGACGAAGCATGGACATGGACATGGAACTCCTTTGTCCAATATGGAAACACCAGTATTGGTGATGTGACCATATTTTGTTATAGAATATCAAGGCTCCTATGGCACTTGTCATTCCATTCAAACTTCACATATTTCTTCAATAATTTCTCCGTTGGTGCAATGATTGTTTCTTATCCCCTTATAAAATTCTGGTAGTACCCTGTGTAGCCCAACGTTTCCCTCATTTGTTTCACTATTGTTGGTGCCAGTAGGTCGACAATTATCGCAATCATGGTGGGATCGACCAACATGCCTTCCTTGCATATAATGTTTACCAATAGGATTTTGAATGGTGCACAAAATATACATTTCTTCATATTTTGTGAAATCCGATGTTGTTGACACCTTTCCAACATCAATCAAAGGTTCACAATATGGTATTTTACCAACCCATAGACATTACAGTCATCCATGTAGAGAAATTTTATGATTGAAGTCTTTGAATGCAGCGACAACTAACTGTGGAAAAATGCAAGCGCATTATTGATACCAATTGACATTACTGGGTACTAGAAACATCCCCATTCTGTTACGAAAGTGGTTTTTTGTCTATCCTCCTTCACAATGATTATCTGATCATATCCTAAGAATCCATCTATAAATGAATAGATTTCTTGTCCTCCAACTCCTTCCAACACTTAGTCAGTGAATGGCATCGTAAAAGGGTTGTGAATACTTGTGTAATTCAACTTCCTCAGATCGATGCAGATCCATATTTCTCCAATATTTTTGTCCTCCACAACCATCATACTAGCTCCATCCAACATCCTTTCTAGTGCATCTTTAACGTGCTCTTTGTATCTTGGATTCAAACTATATGGTCGTTGCTTTACTGGATTCACATAGGGTTTCAGAGGATTCTTCCTTTCTTCCAAACCCCTGAAATGCCTTTCAATTCAAAAAAAAAATTCGGGAATAAGTCCTTAAAATCATGTAGTAGATCGATGACTTTCCCCATCACTCAATAATCCCAGTAATATCTAATACTAGAAAAATTTAGGTCTTCTATTGTTCCAATATTTACCTTCTTTATCTTCAACAGTTTCTTGAATTTGTCACATGGCATATCTGGTGCTTTGATATCATGACTTCCTTTTGATTATGGAATATTGACAAATCTCGGATCATCTTCATCAGTGGTCTCTCCTGACACATTATTGCATTCCATTATCATCTGCGGTGTTGGTGTCCATTGTGGTCTTGTCGGTAGCTCTGCTGGGGCTATCTCCAATACTCTGTCGTGGATGTTCTATAGCGTATTATGGATAAATAGATAAATGGATTTTAATTTTCTGAAAGTTATTTCTTCCCACGTTGTTGTTTCATTTCTTATCTCTGCATAAACATACCATCTCTTTGGTATTTCATCCATCGTATGGATGACCGCGTCAACCCAGTCCTCCTTCGGCCTTAGTTCCCATATTGTTTGGCATGTTATCATATCGGTGCTTGGATCATTTCTTCCATTGTATTTCTTTCCTTGATAGGATTTGTCATCTTCAATTCAAACTTACATCAATCATCGATATATCTGCTAGTCCACTATCGACACCTTGTGTGTATCCCACCATCTTGATGGATTATCCTTCTATGCCTTTTCTAGTTCCAACAAGAATTGTGGCTCGGATACTCGGTCTTCAAATTCACTGATACAAATTTCCAATTTATGTAGTCCTTCGTATGTCAATAGATAAAATAATTATGTTGCTACAAATCTCAACAAATGAGTGATGCGCGCACACTTCCTGAGTGATACTTCATACAACTGAATCTGCCAGTTTTCTAGCACTTCATCCGAGTCTGAATATGCTAAGATGATGCTTTTCTAGCCCAAATCTTCATTAGCAGTGGGATTGATATAGTATTAAGAGACATAATAGGCATTATCCCAGCCTCCTAGTACTTCAAGTTTTATTGGTTCAACATATCGTTGTCCTTCGAGGGGATCTAATGGGGAAAGAACCCTTGTGTCATGATTCTCAAATATCATTATCCTTTTCTTGAAATTGATAACCGTCAAGTTTTCCATCTCTTAACCAATTCTCAATAGTGTAGGTATGGGTTGGTATCATCGACTATCTTGATAACATAAAAGTATGCATACACATTTAATCCTTCCACTTTGACTGGTAGATGGGGTACTCATCCAATTGGAGAAACCTTGGCCTAATTTTCCAAACAAAGTTGTGCTCGGGACCATACTAACTGCAACTTCCCCATCATTTCCCATTTATGCTTGGTTAGTATATTCACATATGATCCTAGATCCAAAATGACTGAATCTACATCATATCTGTCGATTTGTACATTCATTCTCATATCTCTTTTCGTTTTCTTCTTTTACAATGAATTGACTAGGAGATCCTATCATCCTTCTTCCTTTCGATACAAAAAGCTTGTTATCTCTACCAATGCATCTTGATTTTTGGTTAATGTTATACATCTTTCTAGAAAAATTATCAAAGTACTAACCTTTCGTTTAGACCTTGGTCATTTTGTTCAATCAAAACTCAGTGATATCCAGTAAATAGGTAACCTACAATTGTCCTTGATCAAGTCATATTTCACTTCTAAGAAGTTTTCTTTCTATGTTTCTACATTGTTTGGAATTTCTTTTGAGACGCAGGCTAGACATTTAGTATTGGTATGTCATCCCATGTCGTAGCCCCTTGTCTTCTTACTACATCGACATGTACTGGTTGAGTCCTTATTTAGCCGATATCTTTCTCACAATTGTTCTAGGATTTTGATTCTAATTTCCATTCTATTTTGGTTTCAGTTGTGGCACATTATTAGCTTTCTATTTCGCAATTAGATTTGGGAATTATTCAACAGTGTGATCGGCTGCATTGCAATAAGTACATTGGGAAGCTAGATTCAGACAGTACCTATGATGATGTCCTACCAATATGTAATTATATAACATATATAGTTTGTGACCTCGACCCATAGCTCCTCCATGGCCAAAGAATCTATTACGACCTCTGTGAAATACTCCTTGAAATCCCCCTTGCTGTTGGTATGGTGGCTTGTTAAATTGTTGTTGTGATGGATTATACTCTAGTTGCTCCTGATTATACTGCGGTTAAGTATACTGTGGTTGCGGTTGGTTTTACTTTGATTGACATTGATTATAGTGTTGTTGTGGTTGAGTTATTTCCACTAGTCGTTGCTCCTCTCCCTTCATAAAGTATGTATCCATAGTCCTTTCTTGGAGCAAATCATAAGCTCTGCAATCCTTTTTTTCATGACCAACCGATCGACCAAAGTTTCAAAAGAGATTAGTTGGTTTTGACACAAACTTTTGTAAGTATACGCGTTCTCCTCAGTGATGTCCTCTTGTTTCAAAATTTCAGCACCAAGGCAATCCTCCTTGAATCAATGAATTTGGTGCCCTCGACTGTAAATATTCACAAAAATACGGACACCGATCCTTGTGATGTCCCTCATACCAACATCGACTGCATCATACTTCTTCGCATACTTCTTTTCCTTTCTTAATATCTTGCAATTGGATAGTAAGGTTCTCCAACTATGACTAGATATGGCTCATGCCAATCCCTTTTTCATCGACTTCTAAAGCTCCAAATTCATCGTGATCTCCAGGGCTTCTGCCTGAGATGCAATATTCTGTTGCATCAGTGGCATGTGGATATGGGGTACTGTTGTAAAGGAAAGTTTCCTATGGCTAGGGTTTAATAGGCCATCAATGTATTGGGGTTGAAAGGTGGATGAAAATGGCTCTGCAAGAAAATATAAACAATATTCATAGATTAGAATGGTTCATACCTTAGCCAAATGAATTTTGATCCAAGCAGCCCTTCAATCCTCTTATTTCTCCTCATTCTCCTCTTGCTCCAAGAGACCTGCAAAACGAATTATACCTTCCTCAAACAAATATGACCACATATAAAGAAATAATAATCAAATAAACATGAAATAATAATCTAATTAACATCAAAATATGATCATAAATAGAGATTAAATCACACATTGAACAATGATTTGGGAAGAAGAAGGACATCACATCTTTATTAGTATTGAAAACAACTACAAATATACCTTCTCTTCAAGTTCGGCACCTCACGAAACCTTGATCTAGTTCTACTACTTCTCTTGTCCAAGGAACTCAGCCTCCAAGCTCTACAACATAAGGAGAAAGATTCTAGGGCAAATATGTGGGAAAAGAGAGCTTCAAATCCTCTAGCATAACAATGCAAAGATTCAAGTCCCCTCTCATGGACCTCCCTACCTCTATTTATATGCTTTATGAAGAGTTAGGGTCGAAGACAAAGTAGTTACAACTGAAAGAGTCAGTTGCATAACTACCCAAACTACCCAAATTACTTGAGTTTAAAAATATATATTTCTTTTACATTTTTTGGAGGCGTGCGCGGGTATTATATATATACAATTGCGTACGTACGCGGGTTTCCTTACAGAAACTCGCATACACATCAAAAAACTCATTTTAAGGGTACTTCTAGACATTTTTCAAACTTTGGTTTCTTCTAGAAATTTTTAGTTAACTAAAATATCTTTCCAACAGTGTAGAGATGAGGTCAAATGGAGTTACAAAACTCAAGATATGGATCCTCAAAGTTAGTTGTTTTTTGAGTGACTTTGAGTGACTTTCATGAAGTGTCGTCATGGAAGTGTCGACATGCGACGAAAGCATGGGAAAGTGGTCACAGGAAGATATTTGTCATTTTGAGCTATAATAGGTACCAAGGCTATGATGACCCATTCTTTGTGTTGCACATATCTCATTCTGAAGCTAACCTTGTCCATTATAATTTTGAATCACTAATCGAAGTCCAACACAAAATCTTTGGGGAATTTCTTTATTTCCTTTAATTCGGTAATATATTGTTATTCTAATTTTATCTTCTTAAACTCCTCAATTATTCCATTCCTTATTTGCACTAGATATTTATGGGTATTCCCTGTCGGTACTTATATGAATTTCATCTACCATTCCAACGCCCAACCCCCAAAGGTCATCGCTAGTTGTCCTTTATTGATATCATCGTTGTGTACTTGTTTTACCTTCCACACTGATTCACATAAGAACCAATATTTTTTAGGATCCTCAGTCCCATTACCTTGAAACAAGGGTAGCTTTACATCATCACCCTCCATCCTAGGTCTCCTCCTAGTGCTCGTTGATCCACTACTATTACCACTATGCTGACATTCGGGACAACCTTGCGATGTAATCATGTTTCTTCCTCCTGATTTTGGCATAGTACACAAAGTTGTAGTATGTTGTAGCTTTGGGTTGGTCTGTCCTCATGTTCAAACATAGCCTGTTCATTTCCTTCGTCATTGTAGGGTCACATAGTCCCTTGTGGGCCCTTCTCGCAATTTTCTATTCCGAACGCATCGAGACTCTCCTTATTCCTCCTCATCTTTTATTGTCGGATCCTCACCCCACTTCGCAAGCAAAAACACACTTTCATGACTTACCTCACACTCTCATCATGAATCCCATTCATCTACCCCATATCATTCCACTAAACCTTTACCTTCATAGTACCCACAACCTCTGCACACCATGGATTTACTCGTTGGAATTCATCTTTAGTACTCCTTTTTCACAGATGATCATATTTATCCATAGCTATAATGACAATAGAAATATCCCCCTTGGTCCCTTAAAAAAATCTCTTTCGGCATCGCTGTAATATTTGACTATGTCGATAACGAACTCTGTAATGTACCCTTTCAAAATGGTGTCTATCCACACATCGATAGCCCTTGAATATTTGTTGTTCACATTTCACAACTTCTAGATTAGTTCCAGAGTCCACTGATCAGGTTTTCCCCCCTCAAAGTTCTTCTTCTGAAAAGTAAGTTTCTCCAGCCACTCGTACAGTACTATCGAAAATTCACAGAAGAATATTTCGTGAATATATCAGTGGATATTTTTTCCTAGACAATCTTCTGTCATTAATATCGAGTTCTGGTTATCTTCATCCGTAAACTCTTGGGGTTTCTTGTCAAACCAATCCTGTATTTCTGGCTTCGTCAGATGCCACAACATGTCTTCTTCTTCTTCCCACTATGGTCCTGATAACGAAACCATTTGCTGACATAGTTCTGTCGATAGGGGTTCACTTCAAACTATTGTCAACAACAGTCGAGTAAAATAAATGCTATCTATTTCAAGAATTAATTATCGACCAGATCTCGTAAGCTTCTAGGTGCAAGAACAATATGTGTGGTATCAAAGTCATCTAACCTAATATGACTTAATCTAACTTGAACTAATGCCGGAAAACACACTCAATTATAATAAACAAATCAAATAAATGGGGATATCTATCTCAATACCTAGGGAAGAATCCTATTATGGGAGGCCATATCTTATGAGTTATACCTTAAATATAAACTGTGGTAATTGAAGTTATTAAAGTGCAAGGAAACTAAATCAAAAAATCCAAGCTAAATTTGCATTGCAAATATATCTATTACTAAAATCAGGTAGACTGGTACAAAAAATAGTACAGGAATTAAAAGAAACTATAGGAAAAACAAAGAAAACTCTACATTTCAAATATTCCTCCTTAAGATGCTTCACCTAAGAAATGAAGAAAGGAAGGTGATTAAATGAAAAGAAAAAGTGATGCATGTCAATATGAAGTAAAATGGAAAATGTCAATTCGTTTGTTCTTTGTTCTGAATCATATGTTAGGAATAAAATCTCTTTGGAATAACAATCCACCCAAGCACTTTATTTATTATTTTATTATTTTATGTTAGAGAAAATCTTACCATGAATGGAGTTGTAATTGAATACAATTGCAAATTACCTCATAGCACTAGGTATGGATGCAACTAAAATCGTGGAAAGTTTGAAAGTAGTGAAACAAATGAATCTGGTTGTTTAATAGAGTGAATTCACTATAACAAATTTTACTTTTAGGGGTGGTTTTATTCCACCTCCAAAACTCACTTTTGGGGGCGGTTTTGTATTTGGAGGCAGTCTTTACAAAATCACCACTAATAGCACTAAGGCTAAAAGTTTTGACTTTTAGGGTCGGTTTAGTAAGAGATAAAAACCACCCCTAAAAGAGACTTTTGGGGGCAGTTCTAACCCCCCCCCCCCCCC
>LPNX011084330.1:105430-165877 GCA_001517045.1 Pseudotsuga menziesii
CCTTTGGGGTGGTTATAAACCCCCTTGTAAGTACCTACAGAGGTGGTGTAAAACCCCCCCTAAAATTATTTACAAACCTTTGGGGGCGGTTATGAACCCCCCTTGTATAAAATTACAGGGGGGTGTTTGAACCCCCCTCGTAGTGACATATGAATTCAGTTTAGAACCCCCCTCATAGCCATAATAAATCATAATAAAATATATTTTATTTAAAACATCAATATTGCAATATCATTAGGACACGAAGGAATCAAACCTTCAACCTCTTTATTGTAAAGCAGATGCTCTACCATTGAGCTAGAACCATTTAAGAATCAGGGAAAGGGGAAATATTAACACCAAGATTGCATCATCTATAATTCTAAGAAAATACTAATAATCTCAACATTGTTTCTGACTCAAGAGACCTAAGAAAGTAGTATGAATGACTCTGACCTTATTTAGATATATTCTAACCACTTCAAATCATATGGCTCTGACCTTCTTTAGATATATTCTAACCACTTCAAATGCTATGATGTAATCAAGATAATGTAGGTGTATGTTAGGAAATTCACATTTATACTCTTAAAGATATAATTATGCATCCAATTGACCTCAAGTTGGCATTTAAAAAGAAGAATATTATGCCACTCAGGAAGACAATTAGTTTTATTTATTATGATCATGCCACTGTATAGCACACAAAGTAACAAAAAATAAATGCAATTTGGAGCCCTGTAGATTTGAATCTTATGTTGTTTTATGACAAAAAATTCTATAGAATTTTACCTTTTGTGTAGCAGGATTAAGCCAGGAGGAATAGGGGGACTAGTGCAATCAGATATGGTTAGTTTATCATTGCATTTATCTATTGTATAAGATGGTTTTCATCACAAATAGATCGAATACATAAATCTTGTTTGTCATTATTTATATGCTACTGTGATTTTTTGCTAGGCGGTTGGTTCAATGATGAAACTATTTGAATCCCAGACGAGGTCAAAGTATTCCATGTCAAGTAGGCCAATAACTCCTCTATCAATTGCCAATCCAATGCAAAAAAGTTTCTCAACAAGGGGGGAGTGGTTAAAAATGAAAACCCCGCTGAAAGGAGGTGGCTCCCCTTAGATTTTTAATGAGAGAAATCAACACTAAGAATATTATCAATCCATGATTAAATCACTTTGTATTAGGAGCAACACGATCCACTTGTCTCTACCAGATTGAATAAAGGCATGCAAGTCTTATTTAAATACACACAAGGGGGGCATTGCACGCTCTTGTGCCATAGGCTCCCTCCATCCCTTGCTTGAATCTCACAGTGTATCTTCCTTTGTGGAAATCCTACATGGAGTTAGTTGTAGAGGTGGGATAATTGATGGGTGTTTAAAGGCTTATGAGGTTCATTCCATCGATGAAGAGGGGGTTTCAGTCAGTTTTGATTTCCAGCAACCATTGGAGAGGAATTTTATGCACTTTCTGGTGATTGATAGAGGTAAGCCAATCCTCTTAGTTCTATTTGGATGCAAAGTATTGAATCTTGGGGCTTGGCTATCACACTGAGGACATGAAATTGTTGGAAAGTTCCAATGTATTTAGAGGGTGGGGATAAGGTTTGTCACAGATTTGGCCTACACCATCATGTGTTATTTTAGTTGTGCCCAGTATTTTGCTGGAGTCTTACATAAACTGTGGTCTTCATTTAAGTTTTTCCTCCTTCATTTTTCTGTTGAAAATGGCCAACATCCCAAATCCTAATACATTTGAAGGAGAAGAGGCAGCGGAAATCAAGAATGATCTTAAGGCATATGAATAATCCATAGAAAGGGTAGGAGAAATCAAGAAATATCTTAAGCCATATGAACAATTAGCTTTGGGTTACCCATCAAACTAAAGAATACCTTTCTATCCATATGAAGAAACAAGAGAATAAACAAAATTGATGGAGAGAAACCTAAAGGAACAGGGAAAGAAACTTGACAAACTGTCTTCCAAATTTTGATATTTGATCATGGCTCTCATTATGCTATAGTTCAGCCTCATATTTCGACTTGTTCCAAGCACATTGAGAAGGAAACTGTGCAACAAACTGCAATGGCCATGATAGATCGGCCCTATTCTTTGGGTACTCAAGGACCTAATCAAGAGAACCAATTCATGGATGAAGACCACAGGAGCCATTGTTTCAGTTAAATCCATCATTTTAATGTATTTTACTTGTGTTTTGTTACTTGGTCAGCTTGTAAGACACTATACTTTAAGGTTCTACCAGAAAGTAGTTTATTCGATACCGTTTGAACAAGATGTGGAAGAATTGTGCTTGTATGCTCAGCTTAAAAGAGAAATTTCTATTTGGATCTCAATTATGTGTATCATTTGGATGTTTGGTCTTCCACACCCCTCTTTTAATATAAAATTATACCCGTTATTGTAAAAAAGAAAACTAGCATTAAGAACAGGAACATAACCTTCAAAAATAAATCAAAATTAGTAGAATCTATTAAGTGAGAAAGAAACTCAATTTATCTAAACATTCCATGGAAGAAATGGTATATAAACAATTACAATGGAAAGGCGCACATGCAAGTCAAACGTAAGGCCTTCAAATAACATCTATAGTGAGGCTTATTAGAAACAACCAATCTATTGTTATCATCCTCTGCCTGGTCTCTCACAAAGATGGAATTCCATAAAGCTTAAATAAGAAAGTTATTGATCCAATAGAAATATCATATTTGTTAATGGAATACATTGTAGTAAAAAATAGAAAAATTGAAAGATAAAACAACATATCATATGGCACAATAAATGCTTAAGAAGAGAGAAAATATAAATATTACTTATATCAAAATAATACATAACCAAATCCACCATACCATCTGTATAGAATGATGAGTTGGAAAATGAAAAATGTAAGTCAAAAATACAAAAATCGTCTTGTAACTAGTAGGAAGTCACACATAAAACAGACAACACTATTTATACTCGGTGAGAGTATTTTGTGTCAGCTATGTAACAAGAATGCAACAGAGGATGAACAACACACATTTTTTAAATGTTTGTTCACGGTGGAATTCTACTTAAAAAATAAATTGAGAATAACCATAAGATATTGACGATAACCACTCGGTGTTCAATGAAGACTAACAGATATTCTCGATAGGAGGGAAGTACTACATAGAATATCCCAAAATATATTACAATAAGCCTGTCTAATCTGAGTAGATGATAAATTTGGTCCCAAAAAGCATACTATGTTGAAGTAATTATTATGAACTTTACATGAAGCACAAAATAAGGATAACCTTACAACATATTGTTCATTAACACAATTTTTCGGCGCTAAAAAATCATATACAAACACCTGAGATTGAAGAAACGAAGCCCCTGATAGATGACTGATCAAAGGCTGGGTTATAGTATATCATGCTTCCCAAATGAAGTAAAATGATCAGGTGGGTCATGAAGAAACCCTTTAGAAACAAGAAGCTTAATTCCAAGAATTTGTACACCTGCTCAAAGATAGCCCTTAGAGGAGTTTCCTTATAAAATCAAAGCATCTACAAGTTCAAAGCAACAGTCAAATGACTGCTCAAACACTCCACAAAATAAGAACTTTGTCATTAAATCCATAGCAAATATAAGTAAACACATTAAAATTTTGACTCCATGGTCAAGGAAGACCTCTTACAACCATCTATAAATGCCTGAAGGCAGAACCAAAGAGGGTTTACCATTTTTTTGTTTTTTAACGAAAAGTAAACGCGGGAATAAATCATGCCATGAGAATGCTATCCAAGCCACAAAGACACGAGAAGCAAGGTGATAGGTCTTAACAGGACCAGGTCTCCACCACCATGACAACCATTGAATTTCCAAGTGCAGAAACCCGTTTTCAAAACCTCTTGCACATGAAACCATACAAAGATCAAACGAGGGTTCATAAATTATATAAAAATAGAAACGATAATGCAAGAAAGGGAAGGAATTTACCCTTTAATTTTTAAAAAGGAAGGGTAGTAAGGACTTCATCACCAGCATCGCCACTTCTTTGAACCAGAGCCACCCAAAAACTTCACTAGAGTAGACAATAATGAATGGTGTCGAGGGCCGAGAACCTCGGATCCTCCACCATTAAGTACATCATGAAGCTACACAACAATACATGTATAGAAATATTAAGCAGTGCAAGAACAATGGACTACATTGCAAACACAGAGCTTCACAATGACAATAACAATAATGTTTTACGAGGCACATTAAAACCTCTAAGGTTTATGAATTGACAAGTGAAGTGATCACCAGATGGATTCTGTGAACAATCATGTGGTCTTTTAATGACACCTGGTGTTTTATTTTTCAACCCAAATCATATAGTTTCCAAGACCATTCCTTGTCACTTCGATTCCATAATATTTATATTTTCATGCTTGTATTATATTTTGGTAAGAGAAAATTTTATTTCTTTAGTCAAGCACCTAGACCCTCTCTTAGGAATAGTTGTGTATCCTTATCTTAGGACTTTTTTTTATCTAGGTTGTTGTAATCCCTTCACCATCAACACCTGCAAAAAAAAGTTACATATGGTTTGAATTATCCATAAGAGCTAAGTAAGACCTGTAACCAAACTCCCTAACATCTATAGGGTCAACCAGTATTCAAGGAAAACAATAACCAACAAAGACAACAAATTTAGTGAACGGTATGTAAACATGACATCCCTAGACGACATGACAATAATAAAACTGGTTCAGTTTAGTGGGAAGTTGTTTATTAAGGTGTCGTAACTAAGTCATCTTTTTCAACAGGTAAAGCACTAACTCAACATAAATGCAAGATAAAAGGGGTTAACATGATTTTATTTACTTTATGTATTTGCAGTTAGACAACTTTATACAAAAAAGTATATTATGAATTTTGGAGTTGTTACATGTGGTATCATAGCGAGTTTTCAAACACTAGGCCTGAATATTGGCTCATTCACATGCAAAACTGTAAACAAAATATACTAATCGTGTTTTAAAACTATTTCTTTATAGAAATATAAATTTGTATTTTGCAAGAAATGGAAGGAGTTGAAGCATCTGTTGAAGATGGATCCCGTCACAATAATCCAGATAACATATATGTGGAATTAAATAATCAACCATCAAAACTTGATTCAAATTGTAAAAGATTTAAGGGCTGAATTACTAACTGTAAAAGGTGATAACGAAAAAATTTTAAGAGATCGAGAGGAACTAAATCAAATATTACTATCTAAAATACACAACGGAGCCAAAGATAAAATAAAGGAGCATGAAATTGTTCGGGTACACAGGGTACTCCCAAAAGACTGAACACCTAGAGCAACCACTTCACACAAATAGATCACAGATCAATACACCGATGTTTGTCACGTGGCTAAAACCCTCAAGAGGGAAAAATTCCATGGCCCCAGCCAAATAGCTACATGGAGCAATTTATTATGCAAAATAAAAAGTTACAAATGAGCTTCTCATAATCAATCAACTAGACAAGGACCCTCCATTCTCTTTAAATAGAGATCATGGACCAATTGGGTGTTAAGCCACGGATCAATGGTAGGTATGATCTAAGAGAAGTTGAACCATTGGATCAATTTATTTCTAAAACATATCATGACCGTCAGATTAGAATATTTACAAATGCATACTAAAGAAATACACTTTACCTAATGGATATATTACACAAGTTGATCTTAACTAACTCCTAAGTGTCTAAATATCCTAACATCCTCCCTTAATAACAACTTGGGATAGGATTGAAGGATTTACAAAAGTGACACTATTAGGAGAAGGAAGGAGGCATTAGAGCCTATCCCCTCTTAATGACACATTCCTGGACTCCTAACATAGATCAAAATTTAGAAAACTTTGCTTATGTAAGACACTTGGTGAAGATAGACTTGATCATCTGTAGGGCAATAGAGCATTTCAATAACATGATCATGAACAAGATTTCTGATGAAGTGAATGTGTATATCAATGTGTTTGTTGTGTTGATTTAGAACTAGATGTTTGGCAAGCTTGATGGCACTTTGATTGTCGTACCAAAGTGGAGTACGTTGCTGCTACTCGAATCCAAACTCTGGAAAGATCTATCGAAGCCATAAAGCTTCCTAACTGGCATTAACTACGGCTTGATATTCTGCTTCTGCTAAAAAAAGAGCAAGAGCTTGTTCTTTCTTACAAGCCCAAGTGACAGGTCCAGATCCCAGACTGAAAACATAAACTGCAGTAGACTTCCAATCATCAAGATCATCGGCCCAATCTAAATTAGTGAAACCAACCAACAAAGGTTTCCCCCATGTACTGTAATAAATTCCAAACTGAATTGTACCTCGAATATATCGAAGTATTCTTTTTATTGCTTTCTAGTGACTTTCATGAGGTGTTTGTATATAACAAGCAACATGACCAACAGCAAAGGAAAGGTCGGGACGGGAATGAGTCAAGTATAAGATACTACCAGCAAGATGACTATACAAGCTGGCACCTACTTCAGGTGAATTACAAGTGGCATAATTTTTTACTCCATACTGAAAGGGAGAAGGGGTTGGTTTACAATCTTCCATGTGAAAGCGACGAAGAACGTCACAAGCATATTTAGACTAGGAAAGAAAGATTCATTCTTTGGTTTGCAAGACTTGGAGACCAAGAAAATAATTCAAATTTCCTAAGTCTGACATTTCAAAATTTTGCTTAAGACTGGATTGCACATGGGTTAAAAGTTTAGGGTCACTACGAGTAAGGATAAGATCATCAACATAAAGAACAAGTATGATAAGATGGTTTCCTACTTTCTTGGTATAAACATTGGGGTCAGAATGCCATCTAGAAAAACCAGTGTCAAGGATAAAGCTATCCATTTTGGCATACCAAGCTCTAGGAGCTTGCTTAAGGCCATATAAGGATTTCTTAAGGCGACAGACAAGGCCAGAGTTATTCTGAACATATCCAAAAGGTTGTTCCATGTAAATTTCCTCCTGTAAATCACCATGTAAGAAGGTAGACTTGACATCCATTTTATGGAATTCCCAATTATGTAAGACTGCAAGGGAAAGAACAAGGAGGATGGAGTTCATTTTTGCGACAAGAGCAAAGGTTTAATTTTAGTCAATCCCTTCAACTTGGGAAAAATCTTTGAAAACTAACCTTCCCTTAAGTCTTTCAATACTTCCATCTGATGCATACTTAGCTCTGCAAACCCATTTACATCTGACAAGTTTTCTTCCTTTTGGAAGAGGAACAAGATCCCAAGTATCGTTCGCCATTAAGGAATGATATTCTTCATCCATAGTTGCATCCCAATTTGGATTTCCTTAAGCTTCTAAACAATTTTCTGGATAATGATTCTCGTAAACTTGAGCCAAAAGAGAAGAGGCTCACTGAAACTGAGAACATGTTTGTTGTTGATCTATAGGATCACCGACAAGATCACCAGCTGCTTCACATGTTGAACAGACCCATCAAGGAAGCATTGGTGTCGGTGACCCTGGAGGAACATGAGCAGGAGGAGGTGAATTTTCATCCTCACTGCCATCATCAAAAACTAGAGTTGGAAACCTGTCAAGGAAGTTGGAAGTAGAAGAAGGCACAATCGTTGAATCAGGCTCGCAAGCCAAAGATGGCACACCTACCAAGTTAGGCTAGCAGGCCAAGAGATTTTCATCAAATTTAACATCTCATGTAATGATTATATCATGAGAATGCGGCTTAAGGAGTTTATAACCTTTTACATCTTTATAATATCCAACAAATATGCACTTTTCACTTTTAGGCTACAATGCTTTCCATTTTTCATCTGGAATGTGTGCCCATGCTTCACTACCAAACACACAGAAGTGACTTACATATGGTTTAATTTTACTCCATGCTTCTTCCAATGTTATACCTTGTAAAACTTTAGTGGGTGTGCGATTAACTATGTAATTTGCACAATTTATGGCCTCAACTCAATATTGAAGACTTAGTCCCTTAGATTGGATCATACAATTAGTCATTTCTTTTAAAGTGTGGTTCTTCCATTTAGCTAAACCATTTTGTTGTGGTGTATATAGAATAGTGTGTTGTTGTTGGATTCCTTGTTTAGTGCAGAAAGTAGTGAACTTTTTGTTAACATATTCTCCTCCATTGTCAGATCTTAACTTAATAATTTGATGACCAGATTGTTTTTCAACAAGGGCCTTGTAGGACAAGAACATGTTAAATACTTCGCTCTTAAGTTATAGGAAGTAAACCCAAGTGCATCTAGAGTAGTCATCGATGAAAGTTAAGAAATATTTGAAACCAGAAAAGGAACCAGGTGGAAGAGGACCACACAAGTCACTATGCACAAGATCCAAGGGAACCGAGGCATGCCAAGAGGCACGTTTTTCAAAACTGTCTCGATGATGTTTTTCAAGTACACAATTGGAACAAACACCATCCTTGCAAGATACCATCAGAAGACCAGTCACCATATTGTCTTTACATAGTTGTTGCAATGAGAGACAATTTCAGTGACCAAATCGCTCATTCCAAAGTTTGCTCAAGTTATCACTATGAGCAACAAAAACTGAAGGAAAAGGTGATGACCCAAAGTTGTTAATTTGTACAATATGGTAATATCATCAATAGTTCCAGTAGCAAGGACATTTTGAGGATCTTTAAAATCCTTGATTACAACTTGGTGAGGTGTAAACGTTACAGTTTTACCTTCACTCGAATGAGTAATTTGATAGACTAATAACAAATTGCAGGAAATTATTGGAACATATAGTACATCACTAAAATGACCATTTTCTACTGGAACTGTTCCAGACCCTACAACACTTAGAGATCTATCATCACCAACAAATATTTGTTTTCTATTACATTTATGCATAGTAGAAAAGATGGCTTGATCCTTAGCCATATGATAGGATGCTCCAGAATCAATGAGCCATTCATTTGAAGTAGAAGAAGAAGATGCAGTATATGAGTAACCAGAATCACAAAGTGCATTTCCATGAGAGGTAGATTGTGAAGACGAATCTAGGCTGATGTGGTGATTTTTCATTGCTACCTCCAAGGCTTCCATCTTCTTGAAACACTTAGATTCATCATGATTATCTTTCCTACAAAAATTGCAATGACACTCAGTCTTCTTTCCTTTTGGCTTGGATCCTTTGTCATTTTTTAAAGAAGGAGATGATCGAGAGGGTTTGGGACCCTTGTTTGGCTTATTATTCCAAGAATTATGTTTCTTGGGAGGCTTGTAATTTTCTTTCTGTTAGGACATGTTGCAGCTGCAACTATTTTCCCAAAATTTTCAATTTTAGGGCCCCCCTTTTTATTTTTTTTTCTTCAAACTAGCCTAGGAGTATTTTGTTATTACCATGGTTTCCCTGAGTTTAGAATTTTCTTGAAGAAACTTGGTATTTTTCACTTTCTTGTATCGGATGCTTAGTCAACTTATTTTCCAATATCAGAAGCATAGTGGACTACCCTTCCGACGTTGTGGAAGTAGAACCATCAAGCCTGTTGAATGCCTTTCGACTCCATCGCCAATACATTGGAGCTAGTTTTTCTTATCCTCGGGTTTGATTTGCCGAAGTTAGAATTTTTAGTGTGAGATTTGTCTGATGAACTATTCTTTCACCTTCCAATATATGATAATGTTTTATCCATTGTCAGTTGATTGACAAAAGCAAGCTGGAGTATAGTGTCTATCTCGCCCGGCGTTGCGGGAGACTAATTCCGAGGAGTTTCAAAAGCATCTTGTTCCTTCTGACAACTCCGAAGAGTCTAACTCTTCCAAATTTCTGATACTCGTTCCAATAGTACAACCCATGATGGTAGAACAATACATTGCCTACGTTGTGGAGGAGAATCAATTTATGGTTCCGAGGGTAGAACTTAGTGGTTCCGACATCTGATTGATTCAACATATCGTCAGGTCCATAGTTCAGTTTGTGCCTGCCATTGCGGCGATCCTCTAGTTTATTCGTCCGATTGATTTAATTTTTGTCCGTCAATAGTTTCCCGCCCAGTCATGGGTATATATGTGTGGACATGTGACTTGTCATTTAGCATTTGGATTTATCGTTTGCATTGTGGAATCAGTTCGGAGAAGTCGTGCGCACATAGCTGTCAAAACCTGGTTCGTTCTGCTCTGCACCCGTGGATTTTCAGTGTTGATGTAATTGTAAATTCGGTATGCATTCACTAGTATTTATTATGTATTGCAACCCGATGTTTATTTTGAGATGTACTGTAATGTACTTGATTCATGTCGTATCCCTTTTTTTATTCCGGGAAGTTTCTATAATGAGAAAGTCATGTCAAGTCATTGTGGGTAACCCTCCTATTGGTCAAGGGTTAAAGTCCCCACAGTTGTGGGGCCCTTGGGTTATTAGACTATCCTAGTGAATTTAACCCTAGGTAAGTCATTGTAAGTTGGGGAAATAGTCCCCACCATTATGTTACCCTCCTATTGGTCAGAGGAGGCAAAGTCCCCACAAGTGGTGGGGCACTAGGGTTATTAGACACTCTTAGAGATGTCGGCTCTAGTAAGTAATTGTTAAGTGAGGTCGACATGTTGGAGTGGGTTCCAAGTGAATGGAAAAATATAAATAGAGAGTGAGAGCCTCTCTATTTATCATACTCATACACATACACTCACTCATTGGGGTGCATGAGTGAGAGAGGAGAAGCTCTCTCAGTGAGAGAGAGAGAGACTGCTGCTGTCGAGAGATCATCTTACTATTTTCTAGTTTTACCTTTAGTACTGATTCTATCTCTAAGGAAGTTGCAGGGTTTTCTCCTTTATGTTTTCCATGAGGAAAATTATTTGTGTCTCTTGTCTCTTGTGTTGTTCTTATGCTTTATTGTTGTGCTTGTTATTCTCTCAGTTAAAAGATCCTAAGATCCTAATGCTAGCTTGAATGATAAAAATCTAACATGGTATCAGAGCTAACCTCAGAAGAAGACATTGTGCAGCTATAGAAGCTAGGGATTCTTACTTTTAGGGTCTCTCTCCACAATCCATTAGCAAAAGTATGCTAGGTTGACTCTCCATTGAAGGGCGCATCTTTCTGTCGAAGCGGAATTCGATTCCAAGCATTTTCAGTTTTCAATGCGGAAATTAGGGCTTTCTACAGAAGAGGAATTTTTGAGTGAGCCCAGCATAGGATTTTTCTCCTCATCAAAATCAAATTTTAGACACCTAGGTCAATATTTTTGGTTGGGTGAAACTCCAGGAAAGTCAAACCCTAGTTTGACCCAGAGCTAGAAAAACCCTAAATACTAAAACTGCTAAGTTTTGGTACATTTTCTATATCCCAAGATTTGTGAAGTATCAAGAGCTGAAAAATTTCAAGGGATGAATATAAGCTCCTTTTGAACACTGTGTACAATATTCAACCTTATATTCGTTATATTATGGGAGATATGATCCCTCCCAGTTAGGGTTCCATCCTCTTCCAGAATTCATCCCTAAACAGGACACCTAGCGAGAATTGAAATATCTTGGGCTACAAAGGTCCAAATGGAATTCATAAAGATGTTCCAGAACATTCATAGACTTTAATTTCTGTGGTCCAAATTTCAGACTCAGAAGAGGAACCAGTGACACGTGGCAGTCTGTACAACTTTGTTGTTCTAAATAGTCCTATAACAGGACACCTTGGGAAAAGGATCATAAGTCCCAATTGGTGAAATAAATCCTAATGAAACCTATGGTGTTGGATTAGGGACATGTGAGGTTACCTCAATACACAATTTCAGGTACAAAGGAATAGTAATTTTGGAGATATCACAGAAACAGTGACAGGCATTTCTGTAGAAGAAATTGGAAAACTAGGGCTTCCTGTTCCGGGAGCTTCCCTCCACTGTTTTCAAAAAAGGAGTACATTGGACCACTCCATTTGAAGATATATATATTTATATCCAATCAGATCTGAAAGATTCATTAGAGGAAATTTCAACTCAAAATGGGCCTTTTAACTTGTATTCACATTCCATGTCATCATGTGTTAGCCAATGAAATTGATTTAAATTTGAAATACCGTATAGGTCTTAAACACTTTTTTAATATAAATTTGGGGATAGGTATCANCCGTCAAAAGTATGTCGAGTGGGTACTCGTTGGATGCGAAATTTAATTCCGCATCCAACGAGCTCTCTCAATCGAAATTTGAGTAAAAACACAGGGAGATATGTCAAAAATACAAACAAAAAAGTAGTTTTTTTATTTTCTTCCTCCAAAATTAATGAATATTATTTTATTATTTTAACTATTATTTTATTAGTTCATTTTAGGAGGCCCATTTTGAGTTGAAATTNTCCCTATGTTTTTACTCAAATTTCGATTGGGAGAGCTCGTTGGATGCGGAATTAAATTTCGCATCCAACGAGTACCCACTCAACATACTTTTGATGGACCCCGCTACCCCAAAAACAAGAAATACCTGAAAAATGGAATGATGATGTCATCATTCCATTTTTTTAGGTATTTCTTGNCAAGTTTTCAAAAATTAGGGTTTCTCTGACAAACCCTAGATCAGCCAGCTCCGTAACCAGGATGGACACCTCAAATCGGTGATATCTAATCTTTTGCTATTTTCATTTGAGGTTCTCATTTAAAAGTGATCTATCACATCATCTTGATGATAAGCTTGATGAAGTTGAACAACTTCCAAGCATGGAAGTATATGATCTCTCTGAAGAAAATGGATTGGACATCTACATGAGTTTAGAGATTCCAGTTCCAGAGGGAGATGAGGCTCAAATCCCTACACAAGAAGAACTTGGTCAAGGCCAAGAAGCTCATGGTTGATTCAATCACGAATTAACTTGTACCACAAGTGTCTTCCCTAAAGACACCGATGATGTTTGATTCCTTGACCAAGATATTTGAAGGGAAGAACATAAATCAGAATATGACTTTGAGAAAATAGTTGAAGGAAGTGAAGATCCAGAATGCAGAGACCATGCAGTCATACTTTACAAGGGTCTCTCAAATCAAAGAACAACTTGTAGCGGTAAAAGAAGAAGTGAAGAATGCAGTAGTGGTGATGTCCATATTGAATGGCCTCCTAGGATCATGGGATTCATTCATTTGAAGAATGTGTGCCAAAAGGAAGTGAATACTTTCAGCAGACTCCGAGAAGAAGAAGAATCTCGACTCATAAGAAGAGAAGAGAAGATGAGAGAAACCGAAGATCAAGCTCTCACCATACAAAGAATATCCCTCAAGCGATGAGGAATATGAAGAACTCAACTCTTGAAGAATGTCTTATCCACCTTAGCATTTGGATAAGAAATGATGATATTATGAATGAAGAAGACGATGAAGTTGAAGACTCAAGAAAGAGTCTACCCACGAAACAAATAAAGATAAGTATTCAATTATCATTTCATGATATTGTTATGAATTTGTTTATATTCAGTTGATGTATTATGCATGATAGGATGTTTGCATTAACGACAGTATACTACTAATATGCATTTGATGGGTAAGTAGCTCATGGTGCTATACAAACTCTCCATTTCTACTTATCTAGAATGAAACCTCTTTGATGACATATTGGATTAGTGCACAATATCAATGTTGTCCCAGTAGAGATGGAGGGCATCTAGAAAAGTTTCGTGAGATATGGATGAATGTTGTATTGGCTAAAGCAGTTGCATGATCATATATTTATGCATAAGAATTTTCCAGTATGAATATTCCTTATGAAAATTTTCTAACCATACAAATGCATTTGACTTGTAGGAAAGATCACATACATAATCGCCTAGAAGCAAAGAAGAATGAAGACTTGTTCCGAAGAGCAAGTGACGATAGTTCAAAGATGAAGAATAATATGATGAGTGCAATGACATCATTGATGCAGAACCTTCCAGACATGAAGATGTAACCAAGAAGAAAGGGAAGACCAGTTCAAGAAGAATGATGTCTAGGATGCAGTATCGATACATGAAGGGAAGTTCGTAGTTCCATCATGCAGTAGATGGAAACATCATACAAAGCAAGATTCATAGCACGAGGCTTCTCACGAAAAGAAGGCCTAGACTACGAAGAGACATTTGTAGCCAGTAAGAGTTTAAACACATATATGATGAGCTTGATGAATATCTTAATCTTTGCTACAAGGTTGAATATGCAAGTCTATACACTAGATGGTCACATAGAATATTAGTAGCATAGAAAGAGACTTGTCACTCCAGTACAGAATGTTTCAGTGCATAGAGTACGGAAGATAGAGGGATTATGATGCTCTGCTTCAGAGGGAGTGACTGCAGAAGATCTAAATTTCAACATGATACGGCAGGATGGAAAAATTACTAATGACTCTAGGATTTACTGAGAGTAAAGAAGATTCCATCCTTTGCTTCAAGGTTGAAGGTGGAAGACCACTGATGCTCCTGTTATGTGTCAATGCACTATTTTTCTAGGCATGGAAGTGTGGAAGAATGCGGATGGAATATTCCTTGGACAAAGGAAGTATGTAGTAGAGATCCTGAAGAGGTTCAGGATGATTGAATGCAAGGCCATGACCACACCTATGGCATATAACATGAAGCTATTGAGTGATGCTTCATCAGAGACAGTTGATGGTACACTATATCATCAGATGATTGGGTCCTTGATGTACTTGATGAACACGAGACTAGACATTTGATTTGTTGTGAACACCTTGAGCCATTTCCTAACAGATCCAAGACATGTTCACTTGATTACTGCAAAGCATATTCTGAGGTACCTGAAGGGTACAGTTGATTATGGGATCAAGTACGATGCAAATTAGAAGATTAACCTGGAGGGTTATGTTGATTCATATTGGGCAGGCAGTGCCATCGATAGGAAGAGCACTTCAGGGTGTTGCTTTAGTATGGGATCAAGTGTGATCTCTTGGTTTAGTAGGAAGTAATCCTGTGCGGCATTGAGTACAGCTGAAGCAGACTATGCCGTAGCTTGTTCAGCTAGTTGTGAGGTAGTATGGCTAAGGAAGCTACTGTCTAATTTATTTGATCTCTAGTTGGATGCTACTTGTATACATTGTGACAACTAGAATTGTGTGAATTTGTCATAGAATCCAGTGTTCCATGATAAGTTGAAGCATATCGAGATCAAATACCACTATATCAGGGATATGGTGTAGAGGGGAGCAGTGAAGCTCCAGTATGTTGCAACGGAGGAATAGATAGGTGATGTGTTCATGAAGCCATTGGCCAGAGTGAAGTTCAAGTACTTCAGAGAGAAGCTTGGTGTTCTCTAGATTGGCGTTTCCTCCAAGGGAAAATGATGAGTCCCATAGCCATTCTGACGAGTAGGTCAAATATAAGGGCTGAGCCATTCTATCATGGTGAGAGGATTTGGTTCTTTCCATGTCAAATATGAGTGCTGAGATCCATAGCCATTCTGACATGGTGAGAGGATTTGTTCCTTCCATGGTCAGATGTAAGGGCTGATCCATTCTGTCATGGTGAGAGGATTGGTTCCTTACATGTCAGATATGAGTGCTGGCCATTCTGTCAACTAGGACAGATGTAAGGGAAATTGCCATTCTAGGAATGGAGGCACCTGGTCAGTTACTAGTAAAACTCAGTCTAGGACTAAGAAGCCATTCTGATGTGATAGAAGGATGTGTTCCCACTTGATTAGATGTAAGGTTTGAACCATTCTGTCATGGTTAAAGGATTAAGTTCCTCCCATGTTAGATGTGAGTGTTGGACATTCTGTCAAGTAAGACAGATGTAACAAAAACTGCCATTCTCTAGGAGAATAGAGGCACCTGGTCAGTTACCAGGTAGCTCAGTCAAGGACTGGGGGCCATTCTGATATGATGCTGGGATGTGTTCCCTCATCATCAGATATGAGTGCAATCCCTTTAATCATTGTGGTAGGATGTGTTCCAACCTGGATGAATGTAAGTGCAAAGCCTTTCTTCAATCATGTGTTGATCATATATAAGTGATGAGCCTTTCTTCGATCATGTGTTGATCATATATAAGTGTTGTACCTTTCTTCGATCATGTGTTAATTAGATGTAAGTGCGGTACCTATATTTGATCATGTGTTGATCAGATATAAGTGTTGAGCCTTTCTTCAATCATGTGTTGATCAGATATAAGTGTTGTGCCTTTCTTTGATCATGTGTTGATCAGATGTAAGTGAAGTGCATTTCTTCGATCATGTGTTGATCAGATGTAAGTGCAGTATATATCTTCGATCATGTGTTGATCATATAGAAATGTTGATCCTTTTTTTGATCATGTGTTGATCAGATATAAGTGTTGAAGAAGACCAACATGGAGGCTAGGCCTACAACCAGCATGAAAACAGGTTGGCTCTGTAGAACTTTTTGTGACGAGAAGAATCATGAGATAGCACCTGTGGTACTGATCCAGATTGAGTGAGGATCTAGATCCAATAATGATGATCCAGTAGTGATGATCTAGATTGAGAAAGGATATAGTTCTAGTAATGATGATCCAGCAGTGATGATCCAGATCCAGTGATGATGTCCAGTAATGATCTAGATCGAGTGATGATCCAGATCCAGTGATGATTATCCAAATTGAGTGATGATCTAGATCCAGTAACGATGATCTAGATCGAGTGATGATCCAGATCCAGTGATGATGATCCAGATCCAGTGATGATCCAGATCCAGTGATGATGATCCAGATTCAGTGATGATCCAGATCCAGATCCAGTGATGATCTAGATCCATTGATGATGATCCAGATCCAGTGATGATCCAGATCCAATGATGATGATCCAGATCCAGTGATGATCTAGATCTAGATGAAGATGACTTGAATATGATGAGGACTTGATGATGACCCAGATGATACTGAGAAGAAGACTTGTGCTGATAAAATGTGTCGAGAGAATACCTTCCTAGTTAAGAGGGAGTGTTGATGTAATTGTAACTTCGAAATGTATTCACTAGTATTTATTATGTATTGTAACCCGATGTTTATTCTGGGATGTATTGTAATGTACTTGAATCATGTCATACCCCGATTTTTATTTCGGGAAGTTTCTATAATGAGAAAGTCACGTCAAGTAATTTTGGGTAACCCTCCTATTGGTCAAGGGTTAAAGTCCCCACAGTTGTGGATCCCTTGGGTTATTAGACTACCCTAGTGAATTAAACCCTAAGTGAGTCATTGTAAGTGGGGGCAACAGTCCCCACCATTGTGTTACCCTCCTATTGGTCAGAGGATGCAAAGTCCCCAAAAGTGGTGGGGCACTAGGGTTATTAGACACTCCTAGAGATTTCGGCTCTAGTAAGTAATTGTTAAGTGAGGCTGACATGTTGGAGTGGGTTCCAAGTGAATGAAAGAATATAAATAGAGAGTGAGAACCTCTCTATTTATCATACTCATACACACACACTCACTCATTGGGGCGCATGAGTGAGAGAGGAGAAGCTCTCTCAATGTGAGAGAGAGAGACTGCTGCTGTCGGGAGATCATCTTACTGTTTTCCGGTTTTACCTTTGGTGCTGATTCTATCTCTGAGGAAGTTGAGGGGTTTTCTCCTTTATGGTTTCCCCAAGGAAAATTCTTTGTGTCTCTTGTCTCTTGTGTTGTGCTTATGTTTTATTGTTGTGCTTGTTATTCTCTCAATTAAAATATCCTAAGATCATAATTCTAGCTTGAACGATAAAAATCTAACATTCAACTCATCCAGTCACTCACATCGCCCTTGACAGGTAGGTTTACCCATAGCCTTGTCACTTTGGGTAGTATTGGTTTATTTTGAACTGTTAAGTACATTAGGGGTTAGGTTTCCAAAGGTTAGGAATTTTGTTTCCTCCTTACGGTGATTTCATGTATGTTTTACATTGAAGGGGGGGGTGTGGGGTTTAGCTATTTAAGGTCTCATTATTTTGGGAGTCTGAGTCTATATGTCATTGAAGCATTATGGATGCGTTTGTGCCGGTGCGAGTTGTTAGGGCACAATGCAAACAGGTGTTTCGCAGTCTACACCACCTTTTTCTTGGTATTCTCATGATCAACTGGGGGTTAGTAAGCTGTTTTTCTTCCAGCAAATTTTTCCCATGGGACTCAGGAGGGTTTTCTTTTTTTTCAGTCGATTAGGATTTTTCTCGAAAACAATTGCTACACAGGGTTTAGTTTTTGAGATTGAGAATTGTGTTGAGATCTAGCGGTATAATTAGTCCGATGAGTACCTGTGTGAGATGAAGGTTGTTCGGTCGAATAAGGTTTTGAGATAGTGGAGCTTAGGAAAATTTAGGAAGCAGTTTGCAAGGGTTTTCTGGTTAAATATTTTATTCATAAAGACTATTTTTATCTTATTTTAACAGCATGCATGTCGAGGAGGTAAATAAATTGGTATATTTTCTTGTGTGTTTCTATAAGCACTTGCTAAGAGCTCAGTTAGCCTAAAAAATGTTGTTTGACTGTGACAGGTTGATTTCTATAATAGCAACATGTCAAAGAGATAGAAGAAGAAAGCTCATATGGCTGAAGGAGAGCCAAAGGTAGAAATAATCACCAAAGTAGAGTTCATCTATGAAGACACCAAAGCCACCACTGGAGTTGAACGAGACTACAAGTGGGGATAAATATTTAGAATGATCTCAAACTAGAATTTACCTAATGTTGGGTTTGAAGAATTGACAATCTATGCTAACATTGAGAAGTCAGCCTTGATGAAAGTAGCTACGAGGCCCAAATTATTTCCCTGTTCATAAGTAATAGGCTGGATTCTACCTAGGGCAGACGTGACGACAATGATTTTAGAAAACACTACAAGGCAAGGCTATGCTGCATATAGCCCTACCTACGTCTCCACGGCATACCATTTACCTTCACCACAAGTCTACCTAACATAGAGTTGGTTGAAGGAGGTAGCTTTGGACTTGGTAGAAACTGTAAATTGAATGATGATACCAGGAAATAATTTTTGAACCAGACCTTTTGGAGAATATGACACCTCTACTCTCCGTGCTCCCTACAAGTTTCTTGCATTGATGCTCAACAGGATTTTTGGCAGAGCACATGGGAATAGTTTCAAGATAGGTTGGATATCGGTTATATTTTTCATGGCTACACAAGGAACCATCTTCAACTGGGCCAATATAGTGTCGAACAACCTTTCTGCATGTATAAGTGCATCCTTAGGAGGAGTATTTCAGAAGAGATCTGAATTTAATATGAGTGCTATTCTCATTAACTGCATATTGTGCAGCCAGACTTTCCCTTCTTTGAAATGCAACTGGGAGAAGGATAGAACCCCAGTATATGCAGCCTATAAATTGTTGTGGGCACATAAGTATTATAGTTATTATAGGGAAATTTGTGAGCATTTCATTATGCCCTTATATACTCTAATTTTCTTGACTGAATGTAATTGCATGACCGAAGAGGTATTTAAAGTCATACAAGAGTTTGGGGATTATTATTTGACAGAGGATGGATTATATGTAAGGATGTATGGTCGCTCCAAAGCTCCTTCTCTACTCTTGAAATATGCTGCAGATTATGTACTCCATAAGGATGTAGTCAGACAACTGTACATTGATGGACTAGGCAATTTTTTGTTTGAACATAAGAAGGAAACATACCCTGCAGTACCTTTCTTACTTGGAAGCTATAAGTTTTCAAGGGTAAAGCAGGCACCAGATTTTGTTAAAGAGCTAGAATATTTTCACTTTGGAGAAATGAATTTTCATAGAAATGACTCCCATAACAAAGTAGTTGACTACTGTAAAGAAGTTGGAATTCATTTTGAGTACACTGACTTCTGGGATAATGATGAAGAGACATTCTGCAATGCAAAGAACATAACAGCCCTCAAGAAAAGATTCAAGCAAAAAATAACAACTATGGGTGGAAAAGGAAAGACTTTAGAAAAGGCTAAGAAGTTAGAAGAAGGAGAGGCAAAGAAAAGAGAAGAAGATGCTAGAAGACTAGCACAGGAAGCAAAAAAATGGTTAAGAATTGAAGAGGAAGAAAAGAAATGAGCTACTAAAGAAGCAGCTAGGAAGGAAGAAGAAGAATGCAAAAGAAAAAAAGAAGCTGAAATAAAGAAGAAATAGGAAGAAAGTGAGGGATTCGGACTAACAGAAGCCCAAAAGGATAAGCAGCCTACAGAGCAAGTTGATGCACAAGAAGTACAAGACAAAATAGATCATGAGCAAGGACAATCCGATCCTGATCCCTTGGAAACTGCTATATCTTCTGGCAGCATATTAGGAGAGGCTTCAATTTCTGATATTGATTTGATTCTTTTCATGCCTACCGAAGGGGAGGAAGTTCTTAATTTTAATACCATTTTTTATGAAAAAGAAAAGAAAATAATTGTTAAAAGAACTGAGAAGAAGGTAGATACTGAGGGACATCCAGGAAAAATGGTGACAGACAAGACATTGGTACATGGTACGCATAAAGATCCACGGTTGATAGTGAGAGTTGGGCTAGATTTAACCTTAGCAACTAAAGACAATGTGGATAGGCTCATGAATGATCTAGAGCAGTCATGGAAGAATGAAACCGAACTGAAGGAAACCTTAAAGAAGGAAAGAGATGAAAGCCAGAAGCTAAAGAGAAAATATGAAGATATGATATGCGAAGTCAAGACTTCAAGAAAAGAATGCCAAACTCTGAAACAAGATAAGAATGCTCTGGCAATATCTGCAGAGAACATAGAGAAGAGTGCTCAAGTTACCTTAGCTGAATTACAAAATCTACAGCTAGAGCATCATATGTTAGAGACTGAAAAGGATAATCTTCAATTATCATATGGAAATATAAGTGAAGAAAAGAATAAGCTAGAGAGTAGGGTTACTGAGCTAGAAATGGAGAAGGCTACTGTGGAAGAAAAGGAGAAGCAATATCAGATGCAGGTAGCAGCCTTAGAAGAACAGAAAAGTTCATTGACAACATCACTAAAGGATGCTATGGAGCATAAAGCTAACATCCAACCTTTGAAAGAGCATGTTCTGACTCAAAGGAAAAGGATCCATCAAATACAAATATGGATAGAAGATGAAAGATGCAAAATTTTGTAGATAGACACCAGGCTAGAAGAAATTGTAGATACCACTTCATATTTCCTTGATAGGTCTCAAGATATATTGGAAATTCTAAAACGAAGAATGGTCTGGGTAGAGACCAATAAAGAATCTCCCGCAGACCTAGCCATAAGAGATCAACAAACATTAAAGTAGGAATATGAATCACTAGAATTTGCAATTAATGTCGCAGAGTAGTTCAAGAAAACAGTGAAAAAGACAAAGACAGCTTGTGCTGAATTTTATAGGAAAGTGATCTCCACATACAATCGATGTCAAATTTCTGCAGAAAAGAGATTGGATGTGCTACCTAAGCATGAATTGTTTCTAAAACATTTACAAGACAGGTACAAAGAAGACGAGCAAGAAATCCAACAGTTCAAGGACCTAGCTGAATGGATATTGAAAAATGCAGTAGCACATGTAGCTGTGACCATACATTTATTAGAGGACCAATTGTTCCTAATTCCTGCTAGGATAGAAGGGGTGAAGACCCACGCTACCAAATACAAAACTAACATTCGTTTTCTTGAGCCTTCCGGATTTGAAAACATAGTAGTTGATGCTAATGCATGGAAAAAGTTCACCAGCGAGCAAGCTGGCCCTTCCTCATAAAATGTTTTGGAAATATTGATTTAAAATGTAATATATTGTATTAATTTTGTGCACAAGCTACAAGACAAAATCTTGGAAGTGAAAGGTTGGGGAAGCTCAAGAGACAATGAGGGGCAGCCCAAGAGTTTCATTTTTTGTATAAGTATAGGAGATTTATAGATAGAAAGGGAGCCTTTTTTTAAACTATCTTGGAAAAGTATTGTAAGAAGAACTAATTCATTTTATAATAAAGAGTTATATGTTTTTGCTGGAGAAAGTTATGTGGATTTTCAAATGTTTGCTATGGGCTAGTTGGATATGAACTATGTCTTTTTCAGCTTGTTTCCATAAACTGTGAGATCATTCTAACCTATTGAATTCTTTTATGTTATGAATGTGCTCCTATTTATTCTGGGAAATTTACACATTGAGTAATGAATGTTTTAATTGACAATAGGCTATCTTGTTGTTTATCTTTCTATTGATATTCATGTGTTTAGAAATGTTAATAGCTATCTGTGATTTTATTTATGCATGCAATACGATACATTACTCACCATTAATGATAGTTTTGCTCCCTAGGGATAGGTTAGTGAGTCTTACGATTAGTTTCTTGTTGTTTGTGATTTAGAAGCGAGAGAGGTAAACGAGAGGTAAGAACCTGCGCATCACATTGTGACCCTCCTCGTTATCTCTATCGTCTGCATTTAGTTAGGCACTTGCACATCATACTTAAACATTAAAAAACTAAAAAAATATACACGGTGGACCGGGCCGTAACCAAAAAAACACTTTAATTGTTAATTGACCTACAGTAGCTGGACCGTAAACCGAACGGATTCCCCATACCAAATAATAACGAGCTAATTGGGAACGTTTATTGTGGAGAATCCCTACTGTTGTTACCTGTGATTTTCCAGGCATCAACAGTTCCGTAAACCAGACGGATTCCCCATACCAAACAATAACGAGCTAACTGGGAACATTTATTGGGGAGAATCCCTACTGTTGTTACCTATGATTTTCCAGCCCTCAATAGGACAATAAGGCTTTCCCAAATGTATCTACATAGTTAATTATTCCAAGATGAATGAGCTTCTCTTGCTCTCTAATTAAGGAATCAGAAAAGGATTCAAGACTAGGTTCTTGATAGCTAGTTTCATTCAAGGATTCTTTCATATAGTAAAATGTAGATACAAAAATAGAATATGCAGGTCCAAGTTTGGAAAGAAGATGATAAATACATTGTTTGTCTTCTTTCTTAATCTTGCATTCTTCACAAAAGAGTCTAATACTTTTTTACTTAGATAAATAATATTGAATGCATGAAAAATCACTTGGATTCAAAGAAATCAACTCATTCTCAAGTTGAGGACCTCGAATTTCATTCTGTTTAACAAACACAGATTTCAACTTTCCTCAAGCTTTATCAGGCTCATCAATTCTAGATATGTGGAATCACAAATTAGTAGAAATTGACATTCCAACCAATCCATGATCTTCATCACATCTATTTTCCAATTTTAATTTCTTATCATCATTAGTGGGTTCTGTTTTCTTTCCCTGAGGTAATTTTGAAAACTCCCATACTTCTTAGAACATCCTCCATACGATATTTTCATGAGAAATAGTTAGAACTGGTAAGTATAATATCCCATGGGGTGGAAATATTGTAAAATAATGGTTGAAAGAATAGAAACTGACTAACTATATGCAAAGAGCTCGAAAAATTAGGCTGTTTCAAAAAAAACGGCACTAAAAATTGATTCTTAATGATGAAGTTATGCTTGATCAAAGAAAATGTTGAAGATGTCCCCAATAGTGACGTGGCAGATATTAATTTGACCAACTATAGGAGAAGCAAGTTGATAAATTGACTTGAACGATAGCCAACTTAGTCGATCAACCGACTAATTCGATCAGCCGACTAAGTTGGTCGACTGACTAAACTAGAGATTAGGTCAGCCACCTAAGGTCGTGTCGGTTCACCAAACCGACAGGTAGTTATTTTGTAACTGTTTTGTAATCATATATATTAGGCTGTTGAGCGATATGAGAACTCAATTTAGTTCTTTGTGTTGTATGGACTCATTCATGTAATATAATCTGTTAATTCACCTACGTGTTCTTATCTATTGTCTCTGTTTTATATGTATGTTTTAGTATGTATTATTGGTAACCTTATGTGATCTATGAGATTACAACATTGGTTCCGTTGCTGGTAGTACATGTCTGAAATGTATGCAAATAGATGATACCAGAATAGGAGATTAAGGACTTGTGGGAACGTAAAGTTGCAAACTATTTGCAGAATTACACATGAAGGAACAGATTAACAATCGCACAAGCAAAAGAAATATTTTTCACAGAAACACATGAGAATTTTGTAGAATTAGTGCCCCAACTTCTGAAGAAACTCCTGGATGAAAAATCCAGAAGGGACTAGCGACCAATAGTTGCTGGAAAAACTGATCCAAGGAGGTAGAACAAACTTGTCGGAGTGGTTCGATAAAATCGTCGACGAATTCTGTGAGGAGCAAGCAATCGAAGACAGAACTTTGGTGGAAACCGTCAAAGAGAAATTTTACACAGACCTCATCGAGCAATTTCTGTGTTCCTTATCGACCTTGCTGTTCAAATTTTTGATCAAGAAGGGAGTAGGACATATTGTCGAACCTCTTCCATCACTTCACGAACTGCCATCAAACTCTAACTGGGTAGAAAAGCAAAAGAAGTGGGAAAAATTCATTGCAGAAAGGGAGTGGGAATACTTCCTAAGCAAGTAGACTGAACTATCTGGGCTTTCTAAAAAGCATCGGGTAGGCTATGGGGGGTCAGCTGCTCATATGTCGAGATAAAGTGGAGTGAATTATAGTCAACTAGAAGATACCATTCACTAGTAATGAGAAGTTGACCAAAACGGAAATAAAGAGAATAGTATCACACAACGGTATGTCGGCAATTCAGAAAATAGAGAGGGAAGAGAGACAACAAAGGAAGGAAGCAAGAAGAGAAAGAGCCTTAGCACTGCATAGAGGAAGGAGTCCTAGGGCGGCCGACCAAGAATGGAATCCACCAGAGTCGGGTCATGATCGACATGAAGAAGGCATGGAAGAAGAGGCATCCCCTATGGAGGAACAATCATGGATAGAGCAACCAGAAGCTCTCCAATTAAGAGCTCCCCATGAAGGAACAACTCTCTCTCCGTTGAATCTGCGTACCTGAATACAAACTATTGTCAAAGAGGACCTCCGACTACGAGCTGGTGACTTTGGTATATGGAGTCGACTAGATGATGAGACATACACTGGATGACACCTCATTATCCGTCAACCAGAGGAAGGAAATTGGGTTACCTTTCAAGCGATACCCTCCAACTGAAGTATCCACTTACTCTCACCGACACATGAAGGAGCACCCCCCTGCCAAATACAGCTTTTGAAGACACAGAACATTCAAAACTGTGGACAAATAGTTGTAGTGGGCCATTGACAGTAGAAGTTGACATCAACTGACTTCCGGTCGAAGAAGAATCAACAATCGATGAGAACGAAAGTTTCATCGACCATAGTCTTGTAGAGACGAATAAACCAATAACCCCACCACCCCCACCCCCACCTCCACCACCGCCACCTCCTGAGAGTAGTGACAATGATTCCGAAATGGGTCATGGATCAGCTCACATTCCTCTATATGAGGGGATGAGGACCCTAGACGACACTGGTTCGTTTGTGAGTCAACTTGGGAGGCCAACCAAGTTACGGACGAAGACAGACAAATGGCACAGTTCACCGGTGCCTTGAGGAAAAGGGAATTGACTTGGTATATGACCTTTTCAGAAAGACAACCTAGAGCAACCAAAGCCGAGATCAAAGCGCAATTTCTATCATTTCTGAAAACTCTAGATGCCAAACACCTGGTAGTGAAAAAACTAAAAACAACATCACAGAAGCCAAGGGAAACTGTCCGCAACTATGATAAGCGCTAGAAATACCTTATGAGCCAGATGGACTATGTTATAAATGAACAATTACTAATCCAATGGTTTCTTGCAGGTTTATCTCAGAAATTCCAACGACACATCATTCTGGAAACATTCAAATCTTATGAAGATGCGCTTACAAAATCTCTCCAAGTGGAAGTGGATGAGGACATACCTGCATACTCCACTGATCACAAATTGGAAGAATAGTTGGAGAGTGTACAGAAGTCTTTAAAGGAGTTAAAACTCAAGAATCAGTATATCTAGTGCACCAAGTTATCGACGGTCAAACAGTCCAAAGACAACTGTCGATAGGAATACAGCCGACAGGACGTTCGATTTTGTCAAAACCCCAAAATTTCCGAAAATTTTAAATTTTTTAAAATTTCAAAACTTTAACGTAAAGCAGTTTAACTAACATTAAATAGTTATGTGTTAACAGCTTGCTATTGAATTTATCAGTTGGTTATGTTTAATTATAGAACAGATCTTTTTGTTTACTGACTTTTGTTCCTCTTTTGATCATAAGGTGGAATTGACATGCAAAACTAGGCTTACTTAGCTTTCGAGCTAACGCAACGGTTTCCGCTTTTCTTACAGATATATAGGTAAGAGGTTATGGCACTGCAATCGTAATTCTAAAGTATTTACTATAAGTTCGTTGTAAGAGAAACAGCTCGAAAGATAGTAAGAGACAAAAACATTTCAACTTATGGTAAGGTATATTCAAACTGTTTTCTTTCTAGCAAAAGTAATTTGCGTTCCTATTGATCAGTCAACTTCTCTATTCAATTACAGTTGTAATTTATACAAAAGTATTTTATTAACTCTTTAAAATCAAAGTAAAGGAAAAGAGTTCTGAAATCTATAATAAGAATCCAAATGTAAACAAGCATTTCAAATCAAGTGAAAACTGATAAGGGGCTTCCTGTATTATTGCAAGGGTTTGGCCTATCCTTGCCAAGTCCTCGCTTATTAAAGAGGATATCACTTTAAGTAAAAACCTCGTCTCCACATGGTAAATACTACTTCCTTGTCTTTAGTAACTTGTACTACAGATGCTATTTTTAATCTTTGTAAAAAAAATCATTTAAGAGATTTATAAGTAGAAAGGGAATTAAAACTAGCTTTCTACCATCATGCCTCCCTTTATGAACTTTTAAACTATGCTAGCAATTAAAGGGAAATTTAGCTTATAAAAGCTGGAAATCAGGGAATAGTTCTATTATATTTATCATAGCCTTGAGCTTGGAGTTAAATATAAGTCTATCCGTTTCAAAGGTGATTTTTATACTATACAAAACAATTATTACTTCAAAACAAGGGACGGTCTCCAAGGCTAATGGAAGCACAATAAAATGACCCAAATATTATATACCTTGCACTGTTTAACAATCTATGGTCTTTATGCTATTATTCTTTTTACTTATAAAGAACTTAAGGCAATTTATAATATAAGGGGAAAGTTTATAATAGCTTTTGCACCAAGGTTCCTCTTTATAAACTATAACATACTATAATACCCTCCAATGTATATACTAAAATAAAAAGGTTAATATTCTAAATCGACTCCCTTCTAACCATCAAGCTTATAATTAATATGATGTCGTTATGCAATTCACTTAAGATTTCAAGGGATTAACATATTAGAGTGGAGAATAATGAATACAATCATTTGCATGCAGCGTAGGTTGATGAATCTTGCGCCATGACTTTGGATAAACTTTGATCACGAATGATTTGGAAAATCATTCCTCCATCGAAAATGTTGGTTAACTATGTAACCAAACCCACACTGCATTGATAAATTTAGCAGTTGTCGTGGCAATACTCCAGCCATGCACTGCGTGGATAAAAGAGTTGTGTGTTAACCCTACCTTTCATTTTCTCCATTTTCCTCGGTGCTGGTCACTCTGCGACGGTGCTGTGCACCTCTGCATGGCCTCTCTGCTGCAACTAAATCCTGGCTTGGCCTCTGATAGTGGTTTGCTCCCCACGTTGCATAGTGAGGTTCAGTCCTTCGTTCCTCCATTATACTCTTCTCTACCATACTGAACCGAACCCTCACCAGTGTTAACGCCTCCCTCCGGGGTTTCGATGGTTGGAACTACTGTCCTTGAACTCTGTGCAATGTTGAGAGTTAATCCTCCTTTTACCTCCTGGTCGTAGTATTACCTTCCTGAGCTGTTAGTTGGGTCGTAGTTGCCAGCGGTCGTGCTTCCTCAAAAGAACAGGTAAGAATAAGAACTTAAAAACCTTGCTTACTGTTTGTCTTAAAATTGTAAGTTTCTTTACACAGGTTACAGCATTCTAATGTAGGGTTTAAACTTTGTGAATGCAGGTTTTTACAAACTCCAAGTGCGCGGCCTTTGATAAGAAGACTGGGGCAGCAGGATGCAATCCTGGTAAGTTTGGTTACACCATGGCTTGTCCTCCTTATGGTTTTCAGTTGGAACCTTCGAGGGTTGGCTTAAGAAGCCTGAAACCCTTACTACTTCATTCTGGTCTTAAGACTGTTGGTTTAAAGAATTAACAGATGAAACCCTTCACGCGATGTGAGGGCGTTACAGCTTAGGCCGAGGTTGTAAATATTAGTTGTCTTTTATACTTTAAGTACTATAAAAAGAAAACTGGGCTGCAAGCCTGTTTGCGAAGAGGTTAAGACCTCGACTTCGAATTCTTGTCTTACTGTATAATTTTGATTTTGGAAGACACTGGGTGTTTTCGCCCACAGTCTACAATATAATATAATATATTGTCTTTCTTCTTCTGTAGCTTTTGTTGTATTACTGCATTTATTTTTAATTTACTATCTGTGTATGCAATATGTAAAATACAGGCTTATGACAACCTTGTAGTGTTGATTTATAATGCAGCTGTAAGTAAATTATTGTCTCAATTTATAATTATTATTTTATTTGCATAAACTGAAATTTATAGGGTTAAACCCTAGTTTTACAGTTTGAGTATCATTACTGTTTCTTAATTTGATATTATGTATATTAATACTGATTCTATTTGTATCTGTGAGTAAATAAATGATTATTACCCTATTGATTAAGCTCGATGTACGAGCAGTCTAAAGTTATGTTATTTACCTTTAATTTTAATTATGCAACTGAGTTATTTTACTAAAAGATAAATTCTTTTATAAAGTTGTTGTCAGGGTTAAGTACCTGGGTTATACCTTACTTTACTTGTTATGTAATCTTGTTAAGTGATATATATAGGGTTTATACCCTTAAGCCATATAGGTTCTTATATTTTGTTTTTAATTTATTTTAACAAAGATTACTTAGAAAAGTCTAGTTATCCTGTAGAACAGGGTATTTTTAACTCAGGTTTGTAATTTAAATAACTTTGTCATTCCTTAAGTTTAAAAAGTATAATATCTTTATGTTAGATAATATAAAAGTATAATATTATTATAACAATAATACTTAATAATACAAAATAATAAACATGTCTTTATTGGAGTATTAGATTCTCCATATGTATAACCTTTGTTTATTTTATAGCATGAAGAAGATAGCATTATGCTGTTTGCTTCCTGTAGTGATATGTAGTTACTTAAAGAGTTTTGAAAATATTAAATATGTCTGTTAAGCTATAATATTACTTAAGAAAATAAAAATAAAACGAATAATAATTCTTATGATCTATTTTATGTAACTATATATATATAGTAGCATACATTTAAAACCCATACAAGACAGGGTTACCATTCTAAATAATGTTAGAAAATTGGTTTAACCAGAAAAGGAAAAGTAAAGGAAATATAACATAAATGAAATACATCAGTTCTGAATAGCTTGCTTGATTATAGAGTTTTTAAATTACATTTATTTACTTCTAGATTCAGTACTGTTACTTGGACATAACCAGTTAAATTATTCTTAAACTAGAAGGAAGAAAATAGTAATGTTTTCAATACAGTAGAATAATTAAAGTAACCTTCCTCTATCTGCTTCGATAATAAAACTACTGAAACGATTACTATACAAAAACTAGTTTTATCTGTAAACAAACATTCTTTCTGATGAAATATAAAGAAGCAAAGGTCTAATTTATAATCTCATCATACATATTTCTATAATTTCTACCTCTGTGCTGGAGTACGGTCTGGTAACCCAAATGTGGAAAAACACAGTAGGTCTTTATTTTTCATCTACAATTCAACTACTGATAAACTATAACAATTACATCACTAACCAGCTAAGTCTTCTATCAAATAATACAAGCATAACATTCATCCATTCATACTCATTAAAACATAAATAGATAAGTGACAAAACCTGTTTGAACTGAGACAACAACAACAATGGGAGGCCGTTCCTCCCTACCAACTCCTGGAGAGCGCTCAAATAGTGACTCCTTAGGACCCCCGAGCTTGCTCTGGTCTCCCTGGCTGGAACTAGGTGCAGCAATGTCAGATACCAGTCCTCAAACTCAGTATGAATCCTGAACTTATCAGCGAGTTCTCCCAGCTAAAAGCTGTAATAAAATCAAGTTACTGCAGCAATCCACTCAGAACACTTCCTTACTTTTTTTCCCTCTTTCCTCAATGAAATTCCTGAATAACATTCACCTGAATGAATTCTCTCTGGAAAATATCTGAGCAGCCTCAGCTCTCTTCATTGAGTACTTTTAAAAGATTGCCTAGGTCTTTTTTGGGTTAACTGTCATTTAATGAGCCACCTGCTCTGATCCCACTTTCTTGGGGGATCATGACCCCAAATGTAGGAAAGTTGCCACCTGCAACTTAGGAAGTGTTTGAGGATGTTGCCACTTGTCTTTTGCCTTCCACCTAGTCCCATCCACCAGTTTGACCAGTAACCTCTTTTTAACAGCTCTACCATGCTGTTGTCTCCACAATTTATTTATTAATAATAAAAAATTCTGAATTACATTCCAATTCTGTTGACTCTGTTGAGTCATCAATATCCTACTTAGCATTAAATTTAATATAATGTCTCAGGAATATAATTAAAACAATTTACATAATTTTACAAAATTGGGGTATGTGACAAATTTGTACAGACAAAATCTTTTTGCGACATTTGCCAAGAGCATGGCTACCACTCAACAAAAGATTTCCCATTCAACATGAAGAACGGCAAGGCATCCTGGTGTGCAATCTGTGAAACTAAAAATCATAATACAGTCGACTGCCATTTGAACCTAAAGAACTAACAAAATTACCACACAGTCTACCAAACCAATGCAGTTGCACAACATAATGAGCAAAACAACTTACCAAATGATCAGAATGGTCAAGGGTACAAAGGTCGAATATATGAGTTCTGGTATCACAATCGACGTGGAGGCTACATAGGAAGAGGTCGATTCCATGGGAATCACGACAACCAACCACATCGACCCATCCAATGCTTTACATGTTATATGGAGGGACATTGGTATGCAGACTGTCCATATAAATACAGAACTAACCTCAAATTTTGTACTCATTGTGGAGTAGGGGATCACTCACTAGAATATTGCCCTACCATGTTGGAAAAAATAAATACAAAGAAAAATGTTAATGTCTTTTTGTGTGTGCAAAAAAATGATGTAATAAACACAAAAAATTTGCATATTGTAACTCGACAAGGAACAAAAATAGGAAGTGATAATCCAAGAATCAACAAAATAAAAGAGAAAAATGTCTACCCTGATCCACTTAAAGAAAAACAAACATACAAAGAAGCAACCAATGTATCCAAATAATTTTCACGACAAGAACAAGCTCACTACACTCGACATAACACAATAAACTAATTAATACAGCTCGTACAAAAATACAACTCAGTCTCTCAGTTCATCGACTTACTATATGAAATAAAACATAACAACTCTGAAAAACAAACAAAGAATATTTATAGCTTAAATCAAAAAGATAAAGGGGATGCCAACCCACTTGTCGACTTGGAAATCGAAGGATACCATGTCCGACAAGTAGTGCTCGACTTTGGATCACAAGTAAACATCATGACTCATGACACTTGGGAACAAATGGGTAGACCTCGACTCTATAAGTCAGGAGTAAACCTGGAACTAGCCGACCAAGGCCTAATTGAACCTATTGGAGTCTGGCAAAATATTGACACAACTATAAAAGGAATCTCGACCAAGGTCAACTTTGAAATCATTGACCCTAAGGAAGGATCCAGTTCCTTCCCAGCGTTAGTAGGTTGACCTTGGGGTAGAAAGATGAAAGCATCGATATCCCTTAACAAAGATAGAATCAAATTAAAAGGAAATGGACAAAAGGTCATTGTACCTATTCACCCATCTCAAGGAGAACCTTGGACTGAACCTATCGATGAAGAAGTTGACATCCGACAACTCTACTAGATTCAAAACAATGCAGATTATACAGAACCTAATATCTACGAAGAACTTCATTTAGGCAACCAAGACTCAGTTGGTTATAATTCAAATGCAGAATTATATGATTGGGAGACTGAGAACTATGAAACACAAGCAAGAGGGTGTTGGACTATTCAGAAAGTATAGAAAAATCCCACCCAACAGTGCTTCATAGTGTCCATTGTCCCAAAAATATTTGAGAAGAAAATTAGGGAATACCCTACCTTACCACCTACTAATGTAAATACTACACAAATACCAAGATACAAGGAAAGGGAATCACCAGTCATGCATGTAGAACAAGTTTCCAAAAAATATTGGTGAACATGGCTGACTTCAAAGCCTAGTAGAAACTTTTACAAGACAAGCTGCTCGATGGTGGGATACCCATCAGACAAGACTGCAGACCTGGACAACAGCTTTGACTTACTTTGTCGAAAGGATTGGAGGAAAGAAGTTAACCAAACAAGCTCAGATCCCCATATTCACTCAAGGACAGAACCCAAAAGCTCATATTAAGACATGTGAAACAAAATGGAGAAGACTTGGATACAAGGATGAACAAGCATGGCCACACCTATTCCCATCAACCCTCACCAACTTACCAAACAGATGGTATAAAATGGAAGAAGCTAGAGGTAAAACATTCTTATGGAATGAACTCAAGGAAAATTTCATTAAAGATTTCAACTTTATACCACAAAATGAAAACTTGGCCGAAACAACAAAACAGATTAAAGAATTTATCCAGTTGACTGAAAACAAACCCTTAAAAGATAACCGACAGGCAATGAAATGCAACAATATACAAACGAGGACAAAACCACAGTCGATAAGACTACAGTTAGAAAATGAAAATACAGAAGGGAAAAGCTTTAGATGGAAATCAAACCATGTCGAAACGACCAAACTTATTTGTACAATCCTTAAAGTGGAAACAACCGACAAACAAGATACAGACAGAATGACTGCAACCGACTTCCCTGCCACATTCTCACAGTTTAAGGAAGGAATTCGATCGATCAATGAAGCCAAAGCACCAGAATGCCTAGATGCTAAAGTCAAAACTAGGGAATTCAACATATCAAATGATGATCGACCAAAAATGGCAAAGATTGGTGACTACTGGAGTGAAGAGCAGACCATAGAGATAGTGAACTTATTAAAAGAGTTCCATGATGTATTTTCTAGATATTATAAATACCTCAAAGGCTTAGTCCACGAAATGGGAGAAATGAATATTGATACTAAACCTGACGTTCGACCTGTGAAGAAAAGGCCATATAAACTAGCTCACAAATACAAAGAGATAGTCAAAAAGGAAATTGATAACATGATTGCAGCAGGCATCATCTATCCTATTGACCAATCAGAATGGGAAATTCCAATGGTTGTACAGCCTAAGAAACATGTTCCGACCAAACTAAGAATTTGCGTCGACTTTAGAGAACTAAATAAAGTGACACTGACAGACCCATTTCCAACTCCTTATCCAGATGAAATCTTAAATGAGGTTACAGGACATGAATGCTACTCATTTACAGATGGATTCTCAGGTTATAACCAAGTGCCAATAGCTAAAGAAGACCAGAAGAAGACAACCTTTGTGTGTGAATTTGGCTCATTTGCTTACAAGGTTATGCCTTTTGGATTAAAAAATGCACCTGCAGTATTTTCTAGAATTGTTTTCAAAACATTTTAGGAATATATTTACAAGACCATGGTAGTATACTTTGATGATTGGACAATATACTCCATGTTAAAGGATCATTGCAAATGGCTGAGGCTTATGTTCGAGAGATGTCGACAAATTCAAATCTCCCTAAATATCAAGAAATGCATATTTGTGACCCCCATAGGGATATTATTAGGGCACATTGTCTATAAGGAAGATATTAAGGTTGACTTTGCAAGATCAAAATTATCCCCGACCTAAAACCACCAGTAAACCCAAAACAAGTCAGGGTGCTACTTGGCCACACAAGCTATTACAGAAAATTCATAAGATATTATTCAGATATGACCTATCCACTTGAAGAACTATTAAGGGAAGATAAAGAGTTCAACTAGACAGAAGAGTGCCACATATCATTCGACAAATTAAAAAGAAAACTAGCTGAAGCACCAATCCTAAGGTTTCCAAACTGGTCGATCAAATTCCATGTTCATATTGATGCATCGGGCCTAGCAATAGGAGCAATCTTAACTCAACAAGGAGATGATGGAATGGATTATCCTATAGTTTACAGTAGTAGAAAATTAAACAAGGCTAAGTGAAACTATTCGACAACAGAAAGAGAAGCACTAGGAATAGTCTTTGCACCACAAAAATATCGACATTATATTTTAGCTAATCCATTTATATTCTATACAGACCATCAGGCACTTAAGTATCTCATCAATAAACCACTACATCATGGAAGGATTTGTCGATGGCTACTATTATTTCAAGAATTTGAATTTGAAGTTGTTGTTAAACTAGGCAAGTTAAATGTTGGTCCCGACCATTTATCCCTAATCGACACAGGAGAAGAGTCAACAGGAGTCGATGATGACTTACCTAATGCACATTTATTTCGAATAGAAGCAGTCCCATAAGAATTAGAATAAATAGCCCAGTTCTTGGAATATGGACATGCCCCAGAAGGAATGAGTACAAAGAAGAATCAGATCTTAGCTATGAAGGCTGCACCATACAGTCTTATAAATGGATTCTTATACAAAATGGGATTAGATGACATCCTCAGAAGGTGTGTACAAGAACATGAATGAGACAACATTATGCATGAAGCACATTATGGACCTGCAAGAGAACATTTCCAAGCAGACACAACTACAAAGAAAATCCAACAGTCAGGGTTATGGTGGTCGACACTCCATAGAGATTGCAAAAATTTTGTCAGTTAATGTGACAGATGTCAACGACTAGGTCGACCCCTACCTAGCATAAAAATGCCTTTGATATCAGTGAACCCAAGTTTGAAATTTGAAATCTGGGCCATAGACTTCATAGGACCATTTCCTATACCAACAAAAAGAGCAGGTGCAAGACACATCATAACTGCAATCGAATATGTAACTAAATGGGTAGAGGCTGAACGAGTCGACACATGTTCTAGTGAGATAGCTGCTAAGTTTATCTATGAGAATATCATCACCAGATTTGGATTCCCACTAACCCTAATTAGCGACTAAGGAACACACTTCATCAATAGAACTATCAAAACCCTAACCGACCAGTTTCAAATCGACCATCGTCGGAGTACAGCATACCATCCTCAATCGAATGGAGCAATTGAAGAATTTAATAAAACATTAACAAGAGGACTAACTAAAATATGTAATGCTGATAAGGACGACTAGGACGAGAAAATGCCTACAGTATTATGGGCATACAGAATAGCATATAAACGTTCGACCAACCAAACTCCTTTTCGACTAGTCTATGGACAAGAAGCAGTAGTTCCACTACACTTCCGACAACAGACACCTATCATCGCAGAGATCCTACATGTCGATGTCGAACAAGGAAGAAAGGACCGACTATTGCAACTAAGCAAACTTGAAGAGCACCAACTAATGGCAATACAACATCAAGAAATCCAGAAACAACAACAGAAAGCATGGCACGACCAAAAAATCAAGAACAAAAACTTGTCAGTAGGAGACCTTGCTTTACTATACAATAGTCGAGTAAAAGGTAAACCTAAAAATATCCATACATAATGGATGGGACCCTACGTTGTTAAAGAGATACATACCAACAGATCAGTCCGACTAAGGATGTTACAAGGCATAGTATTTTGGAAACTCGTTAATGGATCCGACTAAAACGCTATAGAAACTAGAAATTCACTTAAAAAAAAAATCCTATAACGAGCATAACCGTAAACCAAAAGCTATAAAAACCTAAAAAACAAAAAAAGCAAAATAATACCGTACATACAGAAAACTATGATAGCAAATCACCTTTTCGACAACCGACATCATGCCCATCGACATAACATTGTTGACCATTTTCATCGACCGACCACTTCCATCGACCATTTTCATAACCGACATCGACCGATGACCTCGATAGTCCCATTGCGCATTCATGACATCGAGCGTCGAAATCAATTCGCCATTAACACACTCTCAAGTGTTCCAGCTGGAACAACACGTCCGCCATTAATACACTCATCGATGAAAACATCCACAACATCGCCTGTAAATATTGGACCGTCGAAGGATCATTCACCACAATTCATACAGAGAGAGCATTAGAGCATCTAGTCGACTGAAAGCTAAGAAACCCTTAGTGAAATAGACCACCAAACCGACACAATGGCACCCAAACAGACTAGAGCCTCAACCAAGGCCAAGGAACTACAGACTGTAGACACACCTTTAGTCCACAGAATAAAGAACATTAAGAATGCGAAGGTACAGGAAGGATCATGGAAAAAACTATGGGCCAAGATGCAAGAATGGGCTTATGTCAATAAGAAGCCCACTCAAGCTGCAGAGAAAATGAAATACAGCACCATATTCAACTATGTCAATGCACCGCTCATGTCCAGCTTTGGTGGCACCAAGGAAACCACTATAAAATTCATCATAAGTCGGTACCATAATGGTCGATTCTAATTCAACCAATCGATCCAAATCTCTGGAGAAGTCATCTCCAAGCTGACAGGTCTCTCAAACGCAGGAGACCCAGTACTGGTTGGGATTAAAGAAGGACTGGTCGAAGAGCTAACTAGGTTGGCTTCAGGAAAAAACTCGAAGGGGTTTATGATTAGTCAAATCGCAACTCGAATGCCACAGATTGTGGCCAAAATAATAGCAATAACACTCACCCTGGCTGGTCGAGGCAGCAACCTCAAGTTATACATGCTAGAAGCTATCAACACCATTGCGACAAACAGAAAGATATACAGATGGGTTGACTATGTCCCTGACATGGTTAATACCATCTGTGAAAGATGCCAAGAAACGGGAGGAATCATCAAGTTCCCCTCCCTCATCTTATGGATAGTAATGTACCATATATTCCCATAGGGGAACCCAATCTTTCAGGAATTGACAAGTTTCCACATGTGGAGATTCAAACCATTCTCCTAGAGAGGAACTTTGCAAGAACTTGAAAATAGAAAGGTCATGTTGGAGAACTTGCTTCAACAGCTCAAAGTCCGAACGATTAGATGGAGGGTGCCTCAAAACATTCGAAGAAGTCTACCGCCAAACTCCCACATCCAGCTAAAACTCAACCATACCTCGGTGTGGTACATGTAGGGCAACGACTCAAATGCTAAAGCCCTCGACTATTATCCATCGGTTGACCAAATATTTCGGGAGCTATCTCGATAGGCTTAAACCAAAATACCAGTACCAGTGACAGCAAAGAAGAGTGACTTCTCGATCGAGGAGCCGCTAACCGACCAAGAAAAAGAGGAAGACTATGAGTTGAACCTCTATATCAACACCTTTGTGTCAGATGAGACACCGGTTGAACACACTAGTCGACTTCAAATCATCATCAAACCTCCGACAGCATAGAGGGAAAAACCCCAAACAGAATAGCCACAACCAGAGCAGCAGGTAATTACTCTGACTGCATAAATTCTCGTCTCGACCCAGGAGCCAAGAGGAGAAACGAAGCTAGAAAACCCAAAGTATGCTGTGACAAAAGGCATCATTAAAAAATTGTCGAAAGAGATAGCAGCTACAAGGAAGAAGCTCAAGATACAACAACAACAACAAGGAAAAGGTAAGTGCAATATTATCATCACTGAATCATCAAACGATGAGGAGGAACTGGCAACTATGGCCCTTGACATAATAGAGGACGTTGCAGCAAATAAGGTGCCAGTGGAAACCTAGTTCCAGTGATTTGTCGACGCAGGATCACTACTGGGTCAACCAAAGAAAGCTAATACCACCCACACAACGATGCCTGAAAACATTGTCGATCTTGTGTCGAAACCTCCACCTCCATCACCAACAAAAGTAACAAAGGAGAAAGCACCAGAACAGCATTCAGTAAGCCCACTGGACTTATGCAAAAGTGCGATGTCAGAAGCTGTGAAGGCAAAGTTTGATAAAGACAGAGATTTGCAGGAATTCATTGAGAAGCTGCCTGAGATATTTATGTTGGCACATAAGATATCCACGAAAGCACCTCTCTTCAAGGTCAGTGGATACCAACCAGGACATGAATTCCAGTCCAGAACCTTTGTAACTATCACTTCAACTTTCAAGAGAAATCCCGACAAGGAAGATGAAGCGACCACAAGTCAGACTATGACTATCACTATGACCACACCCCAAACCAACCTACCATCCGCTGCATCGACTAGAGGAGAAGAAAATAAGGAGGACATAAATCACCAAATTAACCAAATGTTCTCCGAATTAGACTCACCTCCTCGGCCCGACAACCCACCGCTCACCCGCACTTCCCCCAACCCAATCACCCCTGACCATTCACCAACTCCCTCGCCACCACCACCGCCACCCTTCGACTCAGAGCAAGCCCCACCACAACCATAAGCACCAACTGCGACCACTTCTGCACCCCTTGCATCTAACCAACTAGAGGCAGCAGTCATCCCACCTCCCCAACCAGAGAAACCATCAACCATTATCCCACAAACCAAAGATCCCGACTCAACTTTTGTAGGTACATAGGTGCCAACACAAGCAGAGAAAGAAAAGCATAAGAAGAGGAAGGAGAAACAGAAGAAGGAGCATCATGGACAACCATCAAAGGTCCATATCAAATTAAAGGATGCAAGCTCATTGACCGACCCAGAGCTAGGACAACTCCTCAAGACCTTAGCAGTCGAAGCAAAGACGAGAAGCGAGCAGAGACGTAAGGAACTCGACGACAAGAACGCAAAACAGGTCGAGTTCCTCAACAAATGTAGGAACCTATCCCATTCAGTAATGTCAGGCCACATAGACATCAACACAGACAAACCGCTCGAAAAGGCGTATCAGCTATTTGAAAGCATGGTGTCGGCACTCAAAGCCCAAATTTAGGAAACAAAGGAAGAACAAAAAGAAGAAAGTGCCCGACTCCTAATGGCACAGCACACTGCATTTTCTAAAGCTTATAAACTGCTACAAGATCACATTGAGGAGTCTATCATAACTGAAGAAATACTAAGAGACTGGCCTGCTTACTATGGGCAAGTCTATTAGTAAACTCGGCAGACCCGACAAGGGATCCAGGCATTGGAAAACAAGAAAACCATTGAGGAAGCACTCAAAACCACAATAGAATAACAAATAGTGCTTGAAACATCCAAGCTGCAGAGACTTGAGAGGGAAGCACACCAGGGATGATTTTAGGGGCTAATTTTAGCCCAATGGGCTATTTTTCCATGTTTTTCTCCCAAAAAAGATTTGCCATTTTGCATTTTTTGAAGCCCCGTTTTGCCCAATTTTTATGGGGTAAAAATTTTTCATCTTAAAAATAGCCAAATTATTATATAAATGATATAAAATCCTTGGAAATTAAAATATTTTTTGAAAAATATTGCCAATCATTTTATAGTTGCCTTTTAAATAATTGGTAATATTCGCCAACATTTATACAGTTTTAAATAAGTATGGTTCCTTAAAATCATCCCTGAAGCACACCAGCTAGTGCAACAAGCTATCCCCAATTTGGAAAAATTCGGCATCATTTGCCCATAGATGAAAGGACTTATCGAGACTCTAGAGGAGCAGGACCAGTTTATGGCTCCTGACATGGAGAGAATAGCAGAAGTCTCCATTTCAAAAAAGATGTTGATCCTATCAAACCTGGCCACACTTACCATCAACATCCAGAAGATTTTGCAAAGTTGGACAGATTTCCAACATCACCTCATAGTAACAGCCCCAGCCATTGTTGAAGTTTGTGTACAAAAAATACCGACCATCAGACTTCATAGCCCATGAAGACCAGGCACATCACAATAATTATTAAGACTAGACAGGAAGAATTTTGTACCTCCCTGTTTCTTCGGGACGAAGAAACGTTTTGTTCGTGGGGGAGATGTAGGAGGAGCAAGTCTATAAGTCGACTTGAATGATAGTTGACTTAGTCGATCAACTGACTAAGTTGATCAGCCGACTAAGTCGGTCGGCCGACTAAACTAGAGATTAGGTCGGCCACCTAAGGTCGTGTCGGTTTACCAAACCGACAGGTAGTTATTTTGTAACTATTTTGTAATCATATATATTAGGCTGTTGAGCCAAATGAGAACTCAGTTCAGTTCTCTATGTTGTATGGACTCATTCATGTAATATAATCTGTTAATTCACCTACTTGTTCTTATCTCTTGTCTTTGTTTTATATGTATGTTTTAGTATGTATTACTGGTAACCTTATGTGATCTGTGAGATTACAACACCAACTAAAAAAAAAAACCCTTCTTCCCAAGATGAACCTTTGACAATCACTTAGAAGAAAGTTGATTTTAAGTGAATCACTTTTGTAAAATAAGTGATGTTGACTTTTACAATAATGTTACTTTAAATAGTCTGGCAATAAATTAAAAGACTTAAGTGACTCACTTTTTATTTTATTTTATTTAAGTGAGATGCAACTTTTACAATAAAGTATCTTGAAAATAGAAATTGCATGCACTAAAAAGTAACTTAATAAGACTTGAACTCTAGACCTATTAAGGAATAAAGCAACTTCAACCAAGTGAGCTACGTTTAAAAATTACATAAAAGAATGGAAAGAAGAAGGGGGATTTTTTTTAACTCTTCTCTCTCATTTTCCGTGCTTGTCTTTTTTTCCTACAAATCACAAAAAAAATGAAAAACAAAAACAAAACAAAAAATCCACACTATGGGTTTAGATCTTGGTTAGATTTCCTGGAAAGTCTACATTTTCAAGTTTTCTCATTGTTTATGATTCATCACGATCGCACAAGGTGCACGGCAAAGAGCACACGTAACCGAGAAAACAAAGAAAAACTTTTCTCTTTATGTTTCTAATTCACCATGATCACGCAAGGTGCACGAAAAATAGCATACGCAACTAGGAAAGGCAACAGTCTGTGAATAAAACAATAAATATCTAATAATATAACTGATAAAATATGAGAGACTTCAAAAAAAAACAAATCCATCATTGTAACATTATACCTTCATATTTGCTGAAATAGGTGTTTCTCGATCAAACAGAAACGGTTTTTTATGAAACAAAAACTATTTCCCAATGCAAACAGCGCTCCGGACGCAATGGAACAGCTCCCATAGGCCACAAATGCACAAAAAATTTAGAACCATAAACCCTTTCAAATTTTCAGCTGTTAGAATAATCAACCCATAGTTAGCTACCTTAGACATTAATTAATCCAATTTTTGTCTTATTTGCCTAGTTTCCATATTCCACCTTATGCAAGTTGTCCTCCACACATCCATAGTGGTAAAACTTGCTAAATTTGAGTCATGGAGTGCTTGGGAAACCTCTTTGAATCAAATCTGCTTTATTCTTGGCCTCCCTAGCGCATGTCTGCTTTTCCTGCTTTATTGCCTGCTTTTTCTGAGTTTTAAGGCAATTGGGAAAGTTTGACTAGGTGAAGTTAACTTGTTTTTTGTTCTCAACATCCTCCACTCTTTTATCCTATGAAAAGCATGTATGAGTTGTCTTTCCACCACCTATTAATTTATTTTTCCAATTCGTGAGCTCCTAGACAGATTTGGAAAGTGTTGTATGCACCTATGGGGGATTTGCTTAGATTTAGTAAGCCTGCTTTTGACTAAATTAGAATGGAATCCTTATGCATTCGAATCTCTCATGTAATTATTTATTGTGGCAGCCTACAACTTCACAGGGTTGGCTATTATACACTTATTCAATACAGATTAGTGTTCAGCTGCATATTCAGTCTCCTTTTGTGAGTAATTTGCAAGTGTAATTGGCAATTGTTGTGAGTGTAATTATTCTAACACCTGGGTTCAATTTCCACATGGTATCAGAGCCTTTCTATATTGATTTCTCTCCTTCCAATTTTTATTTCATGTTCAACATCATTGACTGGGAGCATTATGCTGACTGACGGGACAATTTCTGAGCTATGGATCAATCTCAGAAGATCATCTTGACTCCATTTAACTTCTTTGAATGGAAAGAAAAGATGGATATACTGTTGAGAGCGAAAGGCCTCTACAGAGTGACTATGGAAATAGAAGCAGAGCCCAATGTAGCTACAGAGAAGATTAAATGGCACAACAGGAGGGATGAGGCCTATGGTCTCCTGTGTCTAAGTATATCCAGAGACCTCCTTTTCCATCTTGATGGATTAACATCACCGAATGAAGTATGGGATAAGCTTGTTGATCTTTTTGGTAAGATAGATGAGATGAGGGGACATCAAATTGAAAATGAATTGATCTCCCTGAGTCCCAATAGCTTTGAATCCCTGCAACTCTATTTTTCCAAGTTCAAAGCACTTGTTTTGCAGCTAAAACAATGTGGGATTGAAAATAAGGATGAAAAAATAGTTTGGGCCATACTCTCGAAGCTTGGTCCTAACTATTCAGTGTTTGTATTGACCTTCTATGCCACAAAGTTGACAGCTCGAGCCTGGAAAATGCCTAGCCTTGCAGATTTCATGGAATCTTTCACACAAGAACAAGATAAATTGGTGATGATGGGCACCATCAAACCATCCAAAGACCAAGCTCTGGTTGCTGGAGATTTGAGGGTGGATTCAAAAAGCAAGAAGAAAGCTAAAAATCCACCTGAGCAAAAGAGAGACAAGAACAAGTCTCCAGAGGAGCCTCAAGGTTCCAAGAAGAACCCCCAGAAGAAGAAGAACAAAGGAGAATTGAGCAAGTGCGCATACTGTAGTAAGGGAAATAATTCTAAAAGCTCCTGCATGAAGAAGAAAATTGACATGCTGACCCAACTCCTGGAGAAGAATGGCATCTCCCTTCCAGACAGCTCAAAGAAGAGGGAAAGAGGATCAAATTCAGAAGATAGAGAGAGAGTTCATGCATTGGTTGCTGGCACATCAATCTCACCTAGTTTCATCATTGAATCTGGATCTTCAAGACATATGGTTTCAACCAAGGAGGCATTCACCTCACTTGACATGTCGAAAGGTCCACCAATAGTACTGGGAGATGACACTCTCACTGAAAGTTTGGGAAAAGGGAGGATTGATCTTGACCATGGTAAGTTCAACAATGTGTTGTATGTTCCAGGTATTGCCTCTAACTTCTTATCAGTGTATCAGATGACCCACACAGGGTCTCCAAAGAAGGTCATATTCTCCCCTGATTAAGTTGAGATCATAGATATCTCAAGTGGTAAAGTCATTGAAAAAGGAGTTGCAAATCACACTTCGAAGGTATACATGTTCCCACACTTCCTACCCTACTCAAACCCCTCTGCTCTTCTGATTCATGCTAATGAGGCAAGCATGCTTTGGCATGAAATATTTGGCCACCTCAATTACAAGTATCTTGCTGATCTTAGTGAAAAATAAATGGTCATAGGGTTACCAAAGATTAAGTTTTCCAAAGGAGTCTGTCAAGGTTGCATCTTAGGAAAACATCCAGAGCATAAATTTGAGAAAGCTAGTCATGAGAGAACATCTGCACCTCTTGAGTTGATCCACAGTGATGTTGCTGGCCCATTTCCTCATATTTCAATGAGTCAGGCCAAATATGCATTGACATTCATAGATGACTTTTTTAGGTATTGCTGGGTTTACTTCCTGAAACACAAGTCTGAAGTTTTTGGCCTCTTCAAAGTCTTTAAGGATTTGGTTGAAAACCAGTCTGGGAGGAAACTCAAGGTCCTCAGATCTGACAATGGTGGTGAGTATGTCAAGTCTGAGTTTATTCAATATTGTGTAGATGCAGTTATTCAGATGTAGCATTCTATCCCTTACACACCACAGCAGAATGGTGTTGCTGAGAGGAAGAACAGATCACTGAAAGAGATGGCAACCAGCATGATGGAGGCTAAGACTTTGCCACCAAAGTTTTGGGCCGAAGCTATAAAATGTGCATCCTATATCCAAAATAGGGTGCCTCATAAATAGCTTGATGGTATGACTCCTTTCGAAGCATGGAGTGGGAACAAGCCAGATGTGACCCATTTCAGGATTTTTGGCTCAAGGGCTTGGGCTAGAATTCCAACAGAAAAGAGGAAGGCTTTGCAGCTCCAAAGCCAAGAGTGTATATTTGTTGGGTACTCTAAAGATTCAAAAGGGTAAAAGCTGGTCAATTTGAGCACAAACAAAGTCTTCATTGAAAGGTGTGTTCAGTTTCAAGAAGAGCCCCTAGCAGCAGTGGAAGTTGGAGAATCCTCTTCACCACCAGAACCTCTGAATGTAAGTGAAAAGATAGTTGAACATGTTGATTCTGATATGTCTGATAATGATGATTTGATTTCAGATCCTAACAGTCCTACAAGACCAAAATGGGCAGCCAGTACCATTCATGCAGCTAGAGAACTAGCTAGAAATCCTAATGATCCTAGGAGGACTAGATCTCAGTTTGAGAGTGCTATGCGCATGAAAGATCCTATGTTTGCAGAGAAATTCTATCTGATGATTGAATCAGATCCACAAGTATATGAAGATGCAGAAAAAGATCCAAGATGGCAAACAGCCATGGAAGAAGAGTTCAACTCACTCCAGAAGAGCAACACCTGGGAGTTGGTTGATCTTCCCCCATGGAGGAAGCTAGTTCAGTGTAAGTGGGTGTACAAAACCAAATTTGCTGCTGATGGTTAAATTATAAAGTACAAGGCTAGATTGGTATCCAAGGGCTACTCACAAGTACATGGCATAGACTACAATGAGACCTTTGCACTAGTGGCAAAGATGGACTCGATCATGCTAGCCTTAGCCATTGCAGCTTCAAAGCAGTGGGAGGTACACCACATAGATGTGAAGTGTGCTTTCCTAAATGGAGATCTCACTAAATAGATATACATGCAGAAGCCTCAAGGATTTGCTACTAACCCATCTCTTGTGTGCTGGCTAAAGAAGTCATTGTATGGGCTTAAGCAAGCCCCCAGGGCTTGGTATGCCAAGATTGATAGTTTTCTGCTATCACTGAATTTTGTTCGAAGAAAATCAGATCCAAATGTCTATTTGAAGCTGATTCATGGTTCATTAATGATCATTGTTTTGTATGTTGATAATCTTCTCGTTACAGGAAGCTCAAAGGATGAAATTGCTTCCTTAAAGGATGCAATGAACCATGCCTTCTCAATGACATATTTGGGCTTATTGAGCCAATTCTTGGGGCTCGAGATTGCTCAAACCAAAGAAGGAATCAAAGTACATTAGTCCAGGTATTCCTTGGATTTTCTAAACAAATTCAAAATGAAGGATTGTAAGCCAAGAAAGACTCCTTTCCTTTCAGGAGTTAAGCTTGAAGAAGTTGATTCTTCACCTATGGTAAACAATACACTGTATAGGAAATTGATTGAATGTTTGTTGTATCTTACACATACTAGACCTAATATTTCTTATGCAGTAAGTGTGGCTTCGAGATACATGGATCGCCTCATGAGATCCATTGGAGAGCAGCCAAAAGGATCCTTAACTTTGTTCAGGGAACAAGGACTCATGGGATCTTCTACAAAGCTAAATCTAATCTTGATTTGATTGCGTTTACTGACAGTGATTGAGCAGGTGACAGCACAGATCAAAATTCAACATCAGGATATGTGTTCATGCTTGTAGAAGGGCCAATCAGTTGATCAAGCAAGAAACAGAGTGCCATTACACTCTCATCTACAAAAGCAGAGTACAGAGGAGTTGTAAATGCAGCAACTCAATGTTTATGGTTGCAGGGGTTACTTGGAAAGTGTGGCTTCGAATCAGAATACTCAACTACTATCTATTGTGATAATTAGAGTACCATTTGAATCTGCAATGATCTAGTTCATAAGCAAAGAACCAAACACATTGATATCCATATGCACTACATCAGACAGCTTGTGCATGATGGCACTATTCACCTACTCTTCTGTTCATCTTTAGAACAAGTAGCAGATATCTTCACCAAAGTTTTCTATGAGAAGACATTCAACAATATCAAATCATTGTTGGGGATTGCTGATCATGTTGTGAAGCATGAGTGATGACAAGATTTCCAAATTTTGTTTTACTGTCCATGTTTAAGGGAGGATTTTTTCCACTGGGTTTTTGCCTCTTTCCTTGGTTAAATGGACATGCAGTATGTAAAGGGTGACTAAGCCTTATTGATAGGCCCTATAATTTTCTGATATTTTACTCATAATTTAGGCTTAATGGGGGCTATTAGAATAATCAACCCATAGTTAGCTACCTTAGACATTAATTAATCCATTTTTTGTCTTAGTTTCCTAGTTTCCATATTCCACCTTATGCAAGTTGTCCTCCACACATCCATAGTAGTCAAACTTGCTAAATTTTAGTCATGGAGCACTTGGGAAACCTCTTGGAATCAAATCTACCTTATTCCTGGCCTCCTTAGCGCATGTCTTCTTTTTCTGCTTTATTGCCTGCTTTTTCTGAGTTTTAAGGCAATTGGGAAAGTTTGACTAGGTGAAGTTAACTTGTTTTTTGTCCTCAACATCCTCCACTTTTTTCTCCTATGAAAATCATGTATGAGTTGTGCTTCCACCACCTATTATCTTTCCTAATTGATTTTTCCAATTCGTGAGCTCCTAGACAGATTTGGAAAGTGCTTTATGCACCTATGGGGGATTTGCTTCGATTTAGTAAGCCTGCTTTTGACTAAATTTGAATGGCATCCTTATGCATTTGAATCTCTCATGTAATTATTTATTGTGGCAGCCTATGACTTCAAAAGTTTGGCTATTGTACACTTATTCAATACATATTAGTGTTCAGCGCCATATTCAGTCTCCTTTTGTGAGTAATTTGCATGTGTAATTGGCAATTGTTGTGAGTGTAATTGTTCTAACACCTAGGTTCAATTTCCACATCGGCAACGCCGGTTCTAGATCTTGATATAAAATGGAAGCGGCTCTTCATAAACGCTCTGATACCATGTTCAAATACACATGGTACTCCCAAAAGACCAAACACCTAGAGAAACTACTTCACACAAATAGATAATAGAGCAATACACTAATGTTTGTCACATGGTTAAAACCCTCAAGAAGGAAACGGTCCATGCCCCCATCCAAATAGCTACTTGGATCAATTTATTATGCAAAAGAAGAAGGTTACAAATGAGCTTCTCATAATTGATCAACTAACCAAGGACCCTCCATGCTCTTTAAATAGAGATCATGGACCAATCGGGTGTTAAGCCATGGATCAATGGTAGGTATGATCTAACTGAAGTTGAACCGTTGGATCAATTTATGTTTAGAACATATCGTGACCATCGGATTAGAATATTTACAAATGCATACTAATGTATACTAAAGAAACACAATTTACCTAACGGATATATTACACAAGTTGATCTTAACTAACTCCCAAGTGTCTAAATATCCTAACAAACACTGAATCTGGAATAGCATCATACAAATGCAAGGGTAAAAAATTAAAATTTTCTGATAGTGAAAGTAAATCTTCTTTAGGAGTCAAACTAAGGTCGCAAAAAGAAAAATATAAATACACTAGTGAAAGTAGTGAAGCGACAATGGTCCTAGAAAAAGGAAGTATAAATTTTATGAAGAGATTTCAGGAGAAGTTAAAAAGATAAAACCTCATATGTTTAATGGAGAAGTGGAAAAATTTGAAGACGCTGAGGCTTGGCTATTTGGTATGAAAAAGGTACTTTCATATTTATAACTAATCAGATAAACTAAAATCCCGGATGGATATCTACAACCTAACCAGAAAGGCTAACATCTTGTGGTAGGACATAAAAAGAATTAAAAACCTTAAAGTAAAATATGTAACCTGGAGAATATTTAAGAAATACTTCAAAAGGAAATTCTTATCTGAACAGTATTATGAGGAAAGAGATAAAGAGTTTTATGAACTTAAACTAGGCTCAATGTCAATGAAAGAGTTAAGTAGTAAATTTTTAAGTTTATTAAGATATGTATCATATATAATTAATGAAAAGCCTAAGATACAGAGGTTTATGAGTTGTTTTTCTGCTAGTTTCAAGGACATAATTGAATTTGATAATCCAAAGTCTCTTGAAGAGGCAATGATAAAAGCTAACTTTTGTTACGATCAAAGTAAAAATAAGAGAGAAAACATACCTAGCTGGAAAAATAAGAGAACCAGTAACTTTGATCAAAGAAGAAAATGTTTTAATCCTAATAAAATCTTCAAAAATAATTCTCGGAATTTTTCTAAGAATAATTATCAAGGAACATATTTTAAAGGTAAAACACGGCAAAACATTACAGCACCAAAAGGCAGAGACATGCCTAATAATTATGTTAAAAATAATGAACAAAAAGAACCTGTAAAGTGATGGGAATTTCAATGACCTCACTATGCAAAGGATTGTACTAACAGAAAGAGAAACTACAGCAATGTGCATACTATTCAAGAGGAAGAAATGGTTGGTGATGTAGTAAATGAAATGCCCATAATTAATTCAGCCTTGGAGAATCAACAGGACGGTCATCAAATCTCCATGGGAAAATACAAGGTATGATACAAAACCAGCATGTTTCTATTTTGATTGACCCATGTGCTATTTTAAGCTATGTGTCACCTAGCATAGCAGAAAAGTGAAATTTACATTTGAAAAACTTTGAAAAGTCTTGGTTGGTTTAGTTAGCTACAGGAACCAAAAGAAAAGTAGTCAATTATGTTGAAAGCTATGAAATGCTTATGAGTCGGTTCAAAACTCAAGTAAAGTTAAATGCATTACCATTAGGGTTTTATGATGTTTTAATAGGTATATATTTCCTGGAAAAACATCAAGTAGTTTCAAATTGTTTTGAGAAAACATTTACTTGCTTAAATGATAAAGGAGAAAGAGTTAATGTCCAAGGGATACCTAGGAAAGTTTCTGTTAGACAAATCTCAACATTACAAATGAAAAAGGCTGTAAGGAAAGGTTGTAAATTTTTTGTTGTACATATAATAAATAACAAACACATGGATAAAGAAGATAAGTTGAAATTCGACGATATTCCAATATTACGAGATTTCTCAGATGTTTTCCCAAAAAAAAAATTCTAGGATTACCTCCAAAAAGAGATCTGGATTTTACTATTGATTTAGTACCAGGAGTTGTACCTAATTCAAATGATCCTTATCAAATGAACATATTAGAACTTATGAATTAAAACTACAACTACAAGAACTGATAGAAAAGAATTATATCATCCCAAGTGTATCCCCTTTGGGAGCACATGTCTTATTCATTAAAAAGAAAGACGGTACATTGCATTTATGTATAGACTACCGTAAACTAAACAAAATGACAATTAAAAACAGATATTCATTTCCCCGCATCGATGATCTATTTGATCATATATGTGGAGCAACAATATTTTCAAAGATAGACTTGATATTTGGATATCATCAAGTTAGAATTAAATATGAAGATATTTTTAAAATTTCTTTCAGAACCCGATACGGGAACTATGAGTTTGTAGTTATGCCCTTTGGGCTAACAAATGCTCCAGCAAATTTTATATGTTTAATGAAAAACATCTCAAGTAAATAATTAAATAAATTTGTAGTCATCTTCATAAATGACATATTAATTTATTTGAAAATGAAAGAAGAACATGATGAACACTTGCAGATAATACTACATGTTCTGAGAGAACATAAACTGTATGTTAAATTCAATAAATGTGAATTCTTCAAAGATAAAATACAGTATCTAGGTCATGTGATATTCAAGGAAATAATATCAGTAGACCCAGATAAGATAAAAGAAATAATGAAATGGCATGTTCCCAAAGATGTAACGGATGTACGATCATTCATGGAAATTACGGGTTATTACCAAAAATTTATAGAAAGATTCTAGAAGATCAGGAATCCCATAAAATCTTTGCAGAAAAAGGGAAAAATATTTTTCTGGGATCAAAAGTGTGAATAAAATTTAAATAAATTAAAAGAATTATTAGTTACTGCACCTATACTAAAAATAGCAAATCCAGAGAAGGATTATGTTGTGTGCATTGATGCATGCAATCAAGGTTTGGGTGGAGTAATAACAAAAGAAGGTCACGTAATAACTTATGAATCAAGGAATTTAAAAAGACATGAAAAGAATTATGCCACTTATAATTTAGAACTAGCTGCCATGATTCATGCTCTGAAAATGTGGCGTCATCATCTAATTGCTAAATGATTTTTATTAATGTCTGATAACATAAGCTTAAAATATTTCTTTGATCAACAAAATATGAACTCAAGAAAAGATAGATGGTTAATCTTCCATAGTGAATATTATTTTGAGATCAAACACATCAAAGGGAAGGAAAACAAAGTGGTTGTTTCCTTAAGCAGAAATGCAAAAATAAATTTTATAGCTGCCATTAGCAGTTACAAAACAAAATTAGATGATAAATTGGAAGAAGGGATAAAAATGGAAAAGGAATACCAAAATCTAAAAGAAAAAGTAACTGATAATGAATCTGAAAATGTAAAAACAGATTACAGTTTAAATTAAAAAGGCTTAATGTTGTATAAAAACAGACTTTATGTACCTAGCATACCAGAAATTAAATTGTTGATTTTAAATGAAGTACATAAAAGTCCTTATTCTGGACATCTGGGGTATCAAAAGATCATAACAATGTTAAGAAAAGATTATTTCTGGCCTAATATGAAGAATGAAGTTGCTAAATATATAACTAGGTGTATAGAATGTCAGCAAGTTAAATCTAAGCATCGACACCCAGCGGGTCTTTTACAACCACTGACAATTCTGGATTGGAAATGGGAAATTATTAGTCTTTATTTTATAATTGGATTGCCGAAAAAAACAAAATGATTCTATAATGGTAGTGGTAGACAAACTAATTTATACCTTTTAAAACTAATTATAAGGCTGCTAACATTACTGGCATCTTTATGAAGGAAATTTTTTGGTTGCACGAAATTCTGAAGGTAATAATTTCTAACATATATCCTAAGTTTACTGGTAATTTTTGGAAGTCATTGTTTAAATGACTAGATACTAAATTATATTTCGGTACTTCTTATCATCTGCAGACGAATGGACAAATAGAAAGAGTCAATCAATTTCTAGAAGATATGTTATGGATGTATGTTAGAGAGTATCCAAAGAAATGGGAAGATTATTTGCACTTAGTTGAATTTTTCATATAATAATCATTATCAAGCTTCAGCTAAACTTAGTCCTTTTGAAATATTGTATGGTAGAAAATGTAATACTCCCATTTCATGGAGTAATCCAGTTAACAGGTTGATGTTAGGACCTAACTTATTAAAATAACTAGAAATAACAGTGAAAGAGGTACAAAGCAATCTGAAAACTGCACAAGACAGACAAAAAAGTCATGTAGACCTTAAAATAACTCTGAAATAATTCGAAGTAGGTGAGCATGTAATTGTCAAGGTAAACCCCAGAAATAGCTCCTTTAAGTTGGGGATTTGTGCTAAATTAGCACCCAGGTATTGTGGACCATTCGAAATATTGGCAAGAGTTGGACCAATGGCTTATCAGTTAGCTTTGCCACCTAATCTTAGAATACATAATGTTTTTCATATTTCCATATTGAAAAAGTATGTGCACGATGCTACTCATGTGATCGACTGGAATGTTATTTAGGTAGAACCAGAAGTAGATTTTCAGGTGGAATCAGATTGTATCCTCGACAGGAGGGAAATTTTTCTCTGAAATCGCACCATTGGACAGGTGAAAGTACAATGGAAGCACCTCAGTCCAGATAAGGAAACCTGGAAATTGGAGAGCCATATGTGGGAGGCATATCCAATTCTGTTCCAGGAAGACTTAGAAGAAACTTTAAAAACATTGAGGACGATGTTGAACTTAAGGGGGGGTGTTGTAACCCACCTAGAACTGAAAAATAAATATTTTTATTTATTTGAGAAAACGTTATGCTAAAATTTATTGTAAAGTTTTGATGACCAAAATGGTCAAGGATGACTATAATTGAAACTTTTATTTATTTAAATAATTAAATGAAGAGACACCTATCCAAAGGAGACTATTGAAGAGTGTTCATTGACCCACTAGGAGGAATGAGCAGTTATAGAAGGTTAAATGACAAGTGGCGGCACTATCATTTCACTTTCTAGTTGTTACAGGAAGCAAAATCCCTAAAAAGGTGGCCATGTTCCTTGAGAGGAGGAATTGAGCAAGTGTCTCATTTAATTACAAAATTGACCGAAAGTCCTAGGTAATATTATAAATACCATCGAACTAAGCATGAGGCTCACTACATTTTAATCCAAGTTATTAGACCCTTGTGAATTGATGCAAACTGAAACGTCACGCACATAAGAGGAATTTGATGAGAGGATAGCTAAAGTGAAATTGTTGACAGTTAAGTCTTCTATTGATTTGTTAAATTGCAGAAGTTTTTGTCTGGGTTGTTACACAACATCTTCGTCCTAGTGGTTCATTAAACAGGCTTGAGGGTCCTAAAGCAAGTGATATTGGTTGCTTTCAGGAGATGGTTGGGAGGAACTGTCTCCTTTGGGTGGTTGTCCCCCTTCTGCAAATTATCCAGATCTACATTTCTTTGTGTATTATCTTTGATTGTATTCTATATCTGGAAGTCTCATGAAAGTTGATAGATTTTATAAAATAATAATTGTTTTAATTTAGAATAAATTTAGAAAAATCATAATTATGTATATTGTTTTATGAAGTATGGTATAGGACTTACAGAGTTTAATAGTAAATGTACAATAATGTAATTGTTCTATAAAATAAAAACTGTAGATATTTTCCTATGATATTATAATTAGTTTATGAGTTACTTGTACTAAGTTTCTTTAAATTCAATCATTTACAGTCATAGATTAGGATGACCATTGTTAAACAATGTATTATGTCCATCTAGTTCTTGCTTAATATACTTCTACATCTAATTAAATTACTAAGTTTCCAGACTGAGTTCGAAACCCTCATCAGATGGCACTTATCACTTATTATAATTGGGTTCACTTATATTATATTTTATTATTTTATTACTTTTCTCATTCTATGTCCATTAATAGAGTTATTAGGTTAGAGTTAAAGAAATCTTCCTTTATAGCCGAAAGAGATAGTTATACACAGAAGTTAAACTATGGCTTAAAGAACTCAAACAAACTTATTCAGGAATAAATTTAACTCTGTAGAGAACCTATATATATATCCTAGTATTTAAATACTTATTACTTATTGCATAAACCATTATCTTCCAAGTTTAAAATCGTAAAACATAAACAACTAAAAGTATACTATTAAATCATTTACAGGTAAGGAGAAATCACATATAAGTTATTAACATTCAAGTTAAAAAGCAATACAAGTCAAGGGTTCAATCCATATAACCCTTCGATAGCTGAAAGGCATGTATACTACAGCTAGGGTTTAAAAACATCAACGCTGAACTATAACCAAACATAAGAATTTATTAACGTTATATATGTTAAAGCATTATGGCTCCAAACCATACTATATATATATAACAAACAAATTTCAAATCCGTGACAAAGCTACAACCACAGTGGCCTCGCGGCCCAACTTCTCCAACTAAAAATACTATAAACTAAAGCATTGATAACAAGTTTTGTACCATTTAATAATTAACACGTCACCGGATGGAAACCTACCGAGGGTATTCGGCTTAAACAAAAACTTAAATATACTCAACTCTAATAAAATTTCCTAACCACTAATTTATTAGAACAAGAGTTGGAATCCCATAAGGGAAAGTCTGTCCACAAGAAGTCAAATAGTTAGAACTAAGAAATCAATAATCCTTCCACTATCAAAACAAAAGTATTACGATCCCAAATAAACTCATCCCACTATTCCCTTGAGAGAGCATTGCTCTATGTTAAAAATAATATAAACAAAGCAATGGCCGCATGGCCCTAACAATACAAATATTAACTACGGAAATAACTATGAGTTCTAGAGATTACAAATGGGCTTCCAGCCTTAAAACATTTACTACAAACAAAACTACAAAGTTAATATCGAGACAACATCTAGACTAAAGGAGTAGGAATCAAGCAACTGTGTAAATACAGTGACAAACCCTTACAAGATTTTCTTTATAAAATAAAAACATTTACAATTTCAGAGCGACAATCAAACGAGTGCTCAAACACTCCACAAAATAAGAACTCTATCATTAAATCCATAGCAAATATAAGTAAACACATTACAGTCCTTTTGACTCTATGGTCGAGGAAGACCTATTACAACCATCTATAAATACCTCAGTAAATTCCTTGAGGAAGAACCAAAGAGGGTTTACCATTTTTGTTTTTTAACAACAAGGAAACGCGAGAATAAATCCATGCCATGAGAACACTAGCCAAGCCATAGATCCATGGGGCGGAAAGGTAACAGGGCTTACCAGGACCAGGATTCCACCACCACCACGACCATTCAATTTGCAAGTGCAGCAACTCATTTTTGAAACCTCCTACACATTAAACCATACAGAGGTCAAATAGGGGTTCATAAATTATTTTTATAACAATGGAAACAAATGCAAGCAAGGGAAGGAATTTATCCTTTAGATTTTAAAAAGGTAGATATTCCAGCAAGGACTTCATCGCCACTTCTTTGAACAAGAGCCACCCAACAACTTCACTAGCACAGACAAGGTTGAATGGTTTCAAGGGCCAAGAACCTCAGCTCCTCCACCATCGTGTATAACATGAAGCTACACAACAATACGAGCAGAGACCGATTGAGCAGTGCAAGAACAATGGAATATGTTGCAGAGACAGAGCTACACAATGACAATACCAATAATGTTTTACGAGGCACATCAAAACCTCTAGGGTTTATGAATTGACAAGTGAAGTGATCACCAGTTGGAGTCTGTGAACAATCACGTGGTCTTTTAATTCCACCTGGTGTTTGATTTTTCAACCCAAATCCTATAGTTTCCAAGACCATCCCTTAACACTTCGATGCCATAATATTTATATTCCATGCTTGTATTATCTTTTGGTAAGATCAAGTTTTATTTCTTTAGTCAAGCGCTTAGACCCTCGCTTAGGAATAGTTGTGCATCCTTAGCTTAGGACTTTGTTTTAGCTAGGTTGGTGTAAGCCCTTCACCGTCAAAACCTACAAAAAAAAAGTTAGATATGGTTTGTGTTAGCCATAAGAGATGATTAATACCTGTAACCCATCTCCCTAGCATCTATAGGATCAACCAGTATTCAAGGAAAAACATAACCAACAAACACAAGAACTTTAACTGATGGTATTTAAACATGACATCCTTGGATGATGTGACAACAATAAAACTAGTTTAGTTTAGTGAGAATTTGTTTATTAAGGTGTCGTAACAAAGTCATCTTGTCAAACATGTAAAGCACTAACTCAACATAAATGCTAGATAAAAGGGGTTAGCATGATTTTATTACTTTATGTATTTGTGTTAGACCTCTTTATAAAAAAAAATATTATAAGTTTTGGATTTGTTACATCTATCAAGTTGAGAATATAAGTGGAAAAAATTCCATCCTCTAGGGAGAGCATGAAAGACCAGTATATACCCTAATTCTGAATACCAATTATCATAACTAATTCTTCAAATCTTTCAGGACTACTTGCATTTTTCCACAAAAATTCCCTATCAATGTCATAGAGATGAAATTTTGTATGGAATCTAGGCTGAGGTCTTTACCAACTATTGATGATACTATGTCCTTCCTTGATCTAAATCCCTTGCATTTATTTACCACTTCCTTACCAAAATAGAGGCCTCGATAAGGTTTCATAGAGGGAGTAATGAAGGGTGATGGAAGCAAATGAGAGACCGAAGGAGAATTAAATTATCCTTCCTGGAAACATGATTGTCCAAATTCTTCGTATGTACCACCACATCAACTCGAATTTTGGAAACCTAAGTCTGCATGCAAAATTATTTGTTGGAGAAAAAAACATCTCGAGTATCTAGGTCATCTTCACAATCTACAATATATTCTTCCATAAATTTTCCTTCTTAATGTGGAGTGGCATCAACTAAAAATCAAATCTATGGGATTACCCTTCATCATCAGAAATAATAATAAGAAGAAGAAGAAGAATTATCGTCCAGAGAAAATAGAACAGGAAAAAGAAGGGAACATTGAATTAGAACCCCCTAGCCTTCAAACCTTATAATACTAACCCCCCTCATACCCCCAAAGATCAAAGCTACAAACCTCCAATAAACATTCAAACTATATCAATCATCATCTCAAAACACTTGTGTGAAGTTTAAAATCAATTGTTTAAACAAATAATATTTATAAAATTTATATAACAAGCATAGATCCATTTTAAACTCGAACTTATAATGCACCAAATTTATGAACAAATTTACACCTCAAGATATTTGATCTCGAGCTCGATATATCTAAGTTTAATATGAAATCAATATAAATTATTTTTTTGTTTAAGCCAACATCATTTGCATTTTTATTTCTTTTTCTATGGGAACATCAATGTCACATAACTTACGTGTTACAACATCTCACACATACTGGGTTATAAAGCACCTCACTACTCTAGGTGCAATGATGGACTTAATATGGAGAGGATTAATGAGGCTACATGTATGCAATTAATCTTAAGGAAACTTGATTAACTAAGTTCAAGTGCAAATTTTGTTGGGCATACTCTATGTCATCTCATGTGTTAGTGTTATGCATTGTGATTATAATTAATCCCCACATATTACTATTTATCTCCCTCATGGAAAACAAAAGCTAACTATATATTTTTAAATTTTAATTAAAATTGGTCTTATCAAAGTTCATTGTGTATTCATAATTATGTTTATGCACAAGACAACATTTTAGGTTACAACTTCAAATATCTTAAATGGATGAAAATTATATAAACCCATAAGCCAATGAATTAATATTGTATCTGACAACAATAATAGTTAATTACCACATATAACTAAACCATCTTTCAAAATATTGTTCACATATTATTGTATATAACTAAACCATCTTTCAAAATATTGTTCACATATTATCAAACCATCTCATGAAGTAATTTTGTGCTATACATATATCTAAAAATAAGAAATCATTAACTTGTTAACTACATCAATAGATGTTAGAATAACAGTGAAGTAATTTTGTGTTATACATATATCTAAAAATAAGAAATGATTAATTGTTTAACTACATCCATAAATGTTAGAATAACACTTATCGGTGTTATTCTCTTCATCTTAGGGGATGCAGGTCGATTTATAAGAAAATTGATGGTAGTCGTCTTGATTAAAGAGCTTAAAAAATATGGATTAATTGTTTTTTTTTCACACCGAAAAACAACTTTATATAAATTAAAAGTTGTGTCATAATTATATTTTCAACAAAGAATCCATATTAATCATAATGACCTAACAAACATCAAGATTACCCTGGATCACTTAACATCAAAATTTCAGCCTCCATAAAATTGCATACCTTATATGCCTATAATTGCCTATATAACCTATTGACTTGAAGAACACCTAAGAAAAGAGGCTATACTATGCTCAAAGTGTCTTGGTCAATTCTGGATCCCTCCAGCAACGATTCCCAAGTAATATTCTCCAATTACTCACTTAAGGAAAGCTTGGATAAGCCATCGGCCTCAGAATTCCACTCTCTGTAAATATGCCTGAAATTTATCCGTTGAAAGTCAAAGATGATATTTTTATCCTCCTGGCCCAGTATTGTGGCTCCATAGTAAGCGAGGGGTGTACATCTTTTTCCCAGTCTATAATAACTTTCGAGTCACCAAGGATCGTGAGATCTAACAAATCCTTATTCCTGGCAAAATAGACCAGCCCCCAGAGTGCCATGAGCTCATCCTTTGTATTTGTTCCTCTTCCCTCGCCCATATTCAATCTAAAAGAAATATTATGTATAATCCTAATTACCATTCCTGCCCCACATAATCCATCATGCTGCACTCCATCGAAAAAACCAATAACTCCATTTAGATCCTCCCAAGGAAAATTAATTACTCTAATGATATTTTTCTTATAAAGTGAACCATATGCATATAACCAGCTTATAGCCTTCGAACCCGCCCTACTTGAATCTGTAACAACATCCTGAAACATGCACATATTATGCTTTCTCCATATCTCTCAGAGATTGGCAAGTATCACATATACCTCCATATCTGACTTCTCAATCGAATGGAGGATATTATCAGCAAGACTCTGTTTTTCCCTTTTGATTATAAACAATATATGTGTGCCCACACAGGTCTAGACATTCTAAAAGAAGTCACCTTTTCCAAATACATGCTTGACTATCTCATTATTCTCTTGACACAAACATCACCACCGAGGCCCGATAACTCCCCTCTTTTAATGTAACGCTTCCCAGGTAAATTCTTGATGTTATAACATAGCCATCCAAAACATTGAATCTTCAATGGCAAATTCCCATCCTAAATACATCTATGGGTGCCTTCCGAGTCTTTTGCAAGAAAACGATTATCCAAATACGGATACATTTCCCTCGTTGACACCTCCCTTTTATATTTATTTGAATCCCATACCAAATTATCAGACTTTCCATTAAGAACTACACACAAAGAGTTCATTTTTTTTTACAAACATGTCCCATTCACCCGCCACCTCTTCACAAAGATTGAGATCCACGGAAGAAACCGATCCTGGTAAATGAGCGTCTTTAGGAGTATACGCGTGTTGTAAGTCAAAGATATTCTTCTCCTACAGCACCTTTTCTAACTAAACCGATAATTCATAATGATCACCCATGCCATCGATCGGATCAATGCCTAGGATGTGTTGCAATCCATTTCCCACCATCCAACTGAGGTTTGGGAGTATGTATTTCAACATACCAAGGAGGCTACGCAAAATAACAGAACTATTCCCCATATTGAACTTACCTTCCCTCAGCCAGGATGCTACGGGCATTCTCTGAAGATATTTATATCTGACGATTTCCCCCCCACAAACCATCAACGTGCATTTCCCTCCACATGCTTTTGGCACACAACGACCTGACTATTTACCCCCACAAACCATCAACGTGCATTTCCCTCCACATGATTTTGGCACACAACGACATATTAAAAATATCCATATGTTTTATGCCCCAACCCCCAAAATACCTCAGCCTAGAAAGTTTCTCCTAGGCTTCCAAATGATATTTCACTTCCACCGACTTACCTCTCCACAAAAAAATTGAACATCAACCTTCGTAATCCTGTAAGCACCCACACCGGAAATTGCACCAGCAAAAAACCAATATACAGGAAGACTTTGTAAAACAGTATTAATGAGAATTCAACGATCGCCGAAAGAAAGCCAGCGATAGGTCCATCCCTCGATTTTTCTATTAAACTGTGTCACAATCCAACATCAATCCATATTCATGAGTCCATTCGGCTTAAGTAAATAGCCAAGATATTTTAACCCCTCTCTGTATTGACCATCTAAAATGAAAATATCTTTGCAATTTGATACAACTAATTCCTGGTCACTACAATTATATGAAAAAGATTATTTTTTACTACTCACCATTAGGCCAGATGCACAGCGAAAAACAGTCAGCAAATCTTTAATTATCCTCCATTCTGCCACCAATCCATTTCCAAGAATAATAACGTCGTCCACAAACAGAACATGCAGAAGCCTATGCCCATTAGAAACCTTTAAACCTTTAATAACCCCATCCCTCATAGCTTCTTTGAAAAGACGACTAAGTCCTTCAATAGTAAGAATGAACAGGTATGGTGAAACGAGACACCCTTGTCGAACTCCATGACCACTTTTAAAAAATTGTGATAGAGAACCGCTTACAAGCACTGCAAAAATAGCAATGGAAACTCATGACATTATCCATCTAGATATATCATGTGTGAGACCAACTTGGACAAGAAGAACATGGAGGTAAACCCAGTCAATCCTATCATAAGCTTTCTCCAAGTCTAGCTTTAGGATGAAAGCATGGAGTTTTTTCTGCTTGACTGAGTGCAAACTTTCCTAAACTAGACCCATGGAATCTAAGATTTGCCTTCCCGAAAGGAACCAAAAATGTTCCTCCGTGATCTCCTTACTAAGTACTGGTTTCAATCTGTCAGCTATGATCTTCAAGATCAGCTTGTATAACAAATTACACAACGTTATAGGCCTATACTCATTAAAACCAGTGGTTTTATCAACTTTGGGCACCAAAGTGATAAATGTCTTATTCAATGATTAAGGAATTTTCCTATTTCGACAAGACTCATCCAGTGCCTCCGTCAAACAGCCACCCAACAAATCGAAGAATGTTGGAAAATGTAATTAATTCGCAGATCTATATTGATCTCCAGCCGACTCTGTCAGAGTCTGTAGAAGCCACGATCTTGTCTGTCAGTCTGACAAGGAG
>LPNX011084330.1:177590-235515 GCA_001517045.1 Pseudotsuga menziesii
ACCTCCCCTCTGAGTTGATCTAAAAACCAAAAGAAAACAGTTCAAAGGGCCCAAACGCCCAGGGGCAGCATCCCTCAAACACTGCCACTTTTCATTGATCAAAGCACAAAACTCATCATCCTTAAGCCATGACAGATTGAATTTGAAAGGATAATGATGATAATCTTTATCAAAATCCACCTGGAGGAACATCGCTCGATGATCTGAGAATCCAGTAGCCAAGGGCCACGATCTATACTTACCCATCTCCGCACATTATCCATCAGCCATAAAGAACCTGTCCAACCTCTTGGAAATCCCCCCACCACCACACCGCCCATTCGACCAGGTAGGGGATAAAACCGTCGGAATAATATCATTTAAATGGAGATCATCAAACAAGGAAATAAATTATTCAGCAAAATCATCTACTAAGCATCCCTCTCCCCACACTTCACCAGTAGACATTGTAAAATTAAGATCCTCGGCCAAGATAAGGCTAGGTACCTTCAGACAACCTGACCCTTGCAAGCCATCCCAAAATATCTTACGCTCTCTACACAGAGCATAAATGTTTAGAATATGGATAACCTAATCAAATCCCTTACAATGCCCATCTAACAACATACCTACACATTTCAAAAAGGGACTGAAATCTGCAACCGCGGGATTCCATGCCACCATAAAGGCCTTCAAAGTCCAAGGTCGAGACCCTCCAACCAGTTTTTATCCTCGGAAGAAAAAAATCACAAACATTAACAGCCTCAAACTTCGTTTCCTATAACAACAAAATATCTACATGTCGACTCTCTATAATACGTTTAATTGCAACTCTTTTAGGTCCACTGCATAACCCTCTCACATTCAAAAGAGACACAAATGTCTACCTAGGCCAATTCTCTAAGAGCCCGACCAAATCTTGAACCATCTAAAACTAAATCCAAAGGAAGGCCATTAATTGTTAAAGATGCACTTATCAAAAGCATTACGTTCAAGATGCGTGGAGCTAGGATGTGTGAGAATAGAGTTTATCTCAAGAGTCAACTTAAACGTTGTGTTGGGTTCATTTTCTTTGTCATAGGCGTATGCAATACTATATAGATTTACAATGTTTCCATTGATTTTGTGGATCAATATACAATTTAGCAATGGCGGATAATTCAATTGAGGGGTTTTTGAACAATGTGTTCATTCTTTTGTCCACTATAATTATTAGTCATAGCAAGATTATTAGAAATTTAGTATCTTTGTTAGTTATTATAATTTAAAAATTAATATTAAAAATATAGTGCATAATTTTAACTTAAATATGTATAAAATAATATTTAATTTTTAATGATTATGATTTCAATTTAATAATGTTATTTTTTTTCCAAACATTTAATACAATTATTTATTCCATAGATAATATCTAATATTTAATAAAAATATATTTGTGATAAAAATTTAGTAAAAAACAGTCATAAAATAATTAATTAACTTAGTATTTAATGGTTAAGAGATGATAATAATTAATAGTATGTGTAACCATTAACATTATATGCAATATCATTAGTTAGTTAAGTGAGATTGGTCATTAATTATCTCACTTGTTATTATGTCATGTCAATTGTTATTTTTATTGCTTCAAATAATTTAAGTTTTGTGTGGAATTGTTCTTTTTCAAGCTAAAATGTATGGTTGTTTAAGAAAGTTAATTCTATAGGTTAGTGGCTTAATTGGGGTTCTATAATGATTGTTATGATCTATCAATATTTTATACTTTGTATTAGTTAAGTGAAAGTAGTAATATTTTGTCACATTTACTAGTTAGTTAAATGAGGGTGGTGGTATTCTCTTTCTAAATAAATATAGTATTGATATTAATGATGAAAAGTGATAATATTCTCTCATAAAAGTGATAATATTATTTCTTTAAATTGTTCTTATACAATCTCACAACACTTTATATACTTTTAAACCAAAAGTTACTAAAACTAAGGTAGCTCTATTCTTTACCTCAAAATATGGCGATATTAGTTATCGAAGGTGATAATATTCTGAAGCTATGGTATAAAAATCAAATCTTATTTGAATATTAATTCTCTAAATTGTTCTTATACAATCTAACAACACTTGTATATACTTTTGTCCCACAAGTTACTAAAATGAGGGTAGCGATATTCTTTAACTCAAAATATGGCGATATTAGTTATGAAAGGTGATAATATTTTGGATATCTACTTTTTACATTTTTTTGGTTGTCTCATAACTCTTGTGGAAAGGTTAAAGCTTAAAACTAATTGTTTAAATAATATTTATAAAAATTATATAATGCTCAATTATTTGCCTAATTATGGAAAAGGAGAAATGAGAATATATGTATACAGTTAATTTTAGGGCTTTATGGTGTTTTGTTCTTATTTTTTCGGCTCAGCTTGCTACCTTTAATCTTGAGGAATTAAATTGTTAAATTTGATTAATTAGATTAAAGTGCAACTTTGTTGGGTATATTTTATATTATCTTACTTGTTAGTATGATACATAGTGTTATATATATTAATTATAATTAATTTTTATGATGATGATGATGGTTAACGTCCATTGAGACCAAACTTTGGTTTATCGAATCTAAAGAAATAAATTAATTAGTTTGTTTAAAAATTGTATTCCTATGCTCAAAGAGCTTGATGAAAAGCGTCCCGAGCACACTATAATTTTGACAAGTTCAAAGGCTAGGAAGGTCGGTATTGCAACAAAGATTATGAAACTAAGATCTAATGTGGGTGTACGCAGGGCACTCTAAGAGGAAGTGATTTTCATCTTCAATGTTCCTATTCTCACGGAGACGGCAGATCCTTTCCACCCATGGTGTTTTAGGAACTGTCCAATGACCTGTTTCACTATGGAGCTCATGAGAGTTCGTTCTTATCTTGGCTATATTATTTTTTTTCTTTGAACTGGTTAATACAAAGAGATACTTTTGATCTTCTAGAGTATCGTTGATGGCCTCCTTATAATATATTAATTTTCTTTTAGCCTCTAAATCTTTCTCACATCACAATTTCTATTTAAACTTAGAAGTAACAATATTTTTAATGCTATTAATATTTTGCAATGCAACATTTTCGTCAATCTCCCACAGGTTTAACTAGGCCATGTTATCTTTATACCAACCTCGCTTGAGCCTTAGGTGGTTTTGGATGGAATTAAAAGCTAGCTTAGGAATTCTATGGTCTCTCATGTTAATGATTTTGTGTTTGTACAACAGGATCCTAGTCATAGCTAGGCTCTCGATAGGGGAAAGACCCACTTCTATAAGGAAAATAGGATATGGTGTATTGCTTTTAATTTTGAGGTTATACGTTATAAAACGCTTCTGGATTTGCTCATTCTTTCTCCAAGATTCTCTAGAGATGTTGCAACCCCAAACCTCACAACCATACAAGATAACAACAGTGACTAAAGTTTCAAATGGGATCTTTTTTTAATCCCACATCACAATTTTACTGCTTTACGATTATTTTCAAGACCAAAATAAGCGTTCCACCCTCCATTAATCATTTTCTCAATTCTATAGTTATAATTGAGCTTGTGATGAATATCAATTCCTAGGTATTTGTAAGAAGACACTTCCTCCAAGTTGGTATTGTCATACACAAAATTAGTGTAAGTGTTCTTCTTAGATTTGATAATCATAACTTTTGTTTTGTTAGTGTTGATAGTCATACCCATGGTAGAGCAGAAATCCTTAAGAAGTCATAGTTTTTTATCAAGATCAGATGGACACCTTTCTAGAAGAACAATATCATCATCATAGAGAAGAAGGATGATGACTATTCCGGCTAAGAACATGCCAGCACAACCTACTTCTTCTAAACAACCTTATAGCTTATCAATATAAATACCAAATAGGGTATGGGAGAGGAGGCAACCTTGTTTAACTCCAATATTACACTTAATATCTCTCGACCACCCCTCATTTCTCTTAAACTTGGCAAGTACATTCTCGTATAACCTTATTATGGCATCTCATAACTCGAAAGGAACATGTAGCTCTTCTAATCTATTCCATAGGTTATTTCTAGGTGGTGTATCGAAAGCCTTTCTAAAGTCCATAAAGCAACAAAATATATTGGATTTATCATTACGACATTCCTCCACAGTTATCCTAAGGGTAATGAGGTGGTCTGTTGTTGAGTGCTTCCTTCTAAAACCCGCTTGGCCTTTAGCCCGCTTACCTTCACTTTCAAGCCATATGTTGATATTCTTTTCCAAAATAATACCATATAACTTGGCTAAGAGGGGGCTAATCATAATTGTCCAATCATTAGAGTGGTTATTTGTATCCCCACTTTTGAAAATAGGGATAATGAGGCTCTGAGTCCAAGGTTTAGGGAACCCTTGCTTGACTACTTGATTGAATTGCTTGTGGATGTGAGCGATGAGGACAGGGCCTCCAATTTTAAATATTTATGCATTGTAACCTTCAATGTCCTTAGCTTTTCCATTTGCCAGACGCTTAACCCCAAAATCTATGTCTTCTAATGAGAAAACTTCTACCGTTGTGAGCAGGGTTTCAAATTTGTCTATGACATTCGGGGATTCATAAAGCTTTTTAAGATAGGAATTTCGGACGTGTAAATAAATTCTATTATTATCTTTAGTTTTTCTAGTTAGAATTTGCCTCCAGAATTTCTTAGGAGACACCTTAGAGAGGTGTAAGATATTTTCTTGTCTTTTATGAATATATTGCATTTTTTTTCTTTTAGTTAGGGCTTTGTATATTTTATCTTGTCAATTTTAAGACTCATCAAGAGCTTCCTTAATTTCTCTCCTCGCACTTTTACAATCTTTATCATACCAAGGGTTGGTTTTTCTATTTCTTTTATTACTTGAGACTTCAATTGAGAACTTGGTAATAGAATGTGAGAGGGTTGTAGTAAAATTATGATAGAGGTATTATATGTTGTCTATACTTGATAAAGGAAGCAAATTAATTTTTAAATCATTTAGAAATTTATATAATTTTTATTTCTATCAAAGAACAAGTTCTTTCAACTATAAGGATTATCTTCCATGGGATCTCTATGCATGACAAAATTGAGAGTTACGATTAAAGGTCTATGATCTAAGTCAAGCTTGTGGTCCTTTAAGATGTCAAAATGTATTATTTCATTGTATAAAAGGATATCATAAATAACATAGTCTACCAGGCTACTACCAAGCCCATGGATACAAGTCATCTAGCTAGAATTGGACCACTTCTTTAGACCATTGCAAATTATGAGATCTTGAGCACTACGGAGCTTGACTAGCTCAGACCCAAACAAATTTTCCCCTAGATCTTTAGAGCTTTTGTTGTACCTCCTAGCTAGAGTAAGGTCTTCATCTAACCAAAGAGGATTCATTAGAGGAAATTTCAATTCAAAATGGGCCTTTTAACTTTTATTCAAATTCCATGTCATTATGTGTTAGCCAATGAAATTGCTTTAAATTTAAAATACCGTATAGGTCTTAAACACTTTTTTAATATAAATTTGGGGATAGGTATCATAAAAAAACTACTTTTTTTGTTTGTATTTTTGACATATCTCCCTATGTTTTTACTCAAATTTCGATCGGGACAGCTTGTTGGATGCGGAATTAAATTCCGCATCCAACGAGTACCCACTTGGCATACCTTTTACATACCCCGCTACCCCAAAAACAAGAAATACCTGAAAAAATGGAATGATGACATCATCATTCCATTTTTTTCAGGTATTTCTTGTTTTTGGGGTAGTGGGGTCCATCAAAAGTACATCGAGTGGGTACTCGTTGGATGCAGAATTTAATTCCACATCCAACGAGCTCTCTCGATCGAAATTTGAGTAAAAACACAGGGAGATATGTCAAAAATACAAACAAAAAGGTAGTTTTTTATTTTCTTCCTCCAAAATTAATAAATATTATTTTATTAATTCATTTTAGGAGGCACATTTTGAGTTGAAATTTCCTCTAATGAGGGTTGGAATAATTGATTAGAAGAATAGCTTGGTTGCTTGAAGTACGAGCATTAAAGTCACCCATTAAGAGGATATTACCTTCATTCCTTAGGCTAGGAATATCATTCTCTAAACCATTGTAAGGAAAAATTTTATCTAAATTGTTTTTCTTATAGAAGTTAGAGTTAATAGGGGGGAAATAACATATTGCTATGTAGTTTTTTTAATCATTAATGTCAGAAATTTGTATCCAAATATATTGGTTGTAAGGGTCTTTTTTATAAATCCAAGCATGGGGGAAGATGTTCTTCCTAGTTTAACAAGCTATACCCCTAATGCCTCTAAGATAGGATCGTTTGTTCCAAATTGACCAAAGTACAAAGCCATCTATGTTAGGGACCTTAGATTCTTCATGCTCCCAAGTTTCAACTAACAATATAATATCAACTTCATTCGAGATCCAACTTAGCTTGGGGGATTTTTTCCAAGGGAAGCCCCGATAGTTCCAAGAAAGAATATAGAGCATTTTCAATTGTTATTTATTACTATCTTTTTGGTTTCTATCTCTAATAACAACTTTTTTATTTCTGATTATTTCTCATTTTCCTTCCTTCCTAGCTTCTTTTACCTTTTTAACCTCCTTTCTTAATTCTCCTTGATCTTCTGGAATGAGATCTTCATTTATAAATATTCTTGTTCCTTTTAGACTTGAGGTTTTACTAAGTATGTCATACTTATGGTCCGTAGAGGTCACCTTTATCCGGATCAACCTTCCTTTATTCTCAGTTAATTCCCCTAACCTTGTTTCTCCTCTAAGACATGTTGTTTCAATTTGTAATTTATTATGTAATTTTGTCTGGGCAATGGTTAATGTATCCTTATATACCTCATCTTTCAAACCGAATATTATAAGGTTCAAGGACCTTTTGTTACGCTCATGGTCTAATTCTATCAAATTTTGCATTTCCTCTTTAATAGGTTTGATGTCTAATTTACCAGCCACACTATTCAGGGTGAGATTGTTATTAAATATTGCTTCTAGTTCTTTAGTCATGTCCTTCATTTTAATACTTTTTTAAGGTTTCAGCATCTCCTTGTTCGGATGTTTGGTTCGTATCTTGGCTTTGTTTTTCTATTACCTGTAATCTAATCTCCATTGTCTCCATTTTATTCTCCACTAGTTTTATTTTATTTTCTATTTGTTTTTGGATCTTGTCATCAAGAGATGTAAATTTATTTTCCAGCATAGCTTCTAACTTTCTTTGTAACTTAACTTCTATTTATTCTCTACGCATCTCCAAATATTCTATAATACTCATAAAGACTATTTAGAGTAACTGTGCTAAGTCTATCTTTGACAATCTTTGGTAGATGCGGTGAATTATTCATACCTGTGAACAAAAAGAAATATGTATATATATTAGAAAAAAAAAGGATGAGGAATGTGTACACCGGATACAACCGTTCCAGATCGCCTTCCAAACCTTAGCTCCTCGGATGGAAGTGACCCCAGTTCAATAGAGCATGGCACCACAGTTCTAATAATGTGCACCGCAAAGATATGTGTCACCCAGATTTCGCACCCCGGAGTTGGTTTTCGGATAAAAATATATCGTTGGCCGAACAAAATATATCGACTATGAACGAGTGCCCTAGCTCTGTTGCCGTAGCGATATTGCTTGAATCTGCATCCGTATTCAAAAGGAATATCAACGCAGTTCAATGTCTAATACAAGAGATCATAGTTCAAATGGAAGATCGCTGAGATCGCAGTTTCAATGTAGATCGGAGAGACCACAATTCTGATATTGCAGTTCAAAGTAGATTGCAGAGATCGCAGTTTCAATTATAAACCTTTCAAAGATCGCAAAAATCAGAACTCACAGTTTCAATTACAAACCCTTCAGAGATCGCTAAACCCACCCTTCATAGATCGCAGAGATCACCAAACCCCTTCAAAAATCGCAGTTTCAAGAGATCACAGAGATCGCAAAACCCTTCAGAGATTGCAGTTTCAAGAGATTACAAAGATCAGTTTCAAGAGATCGCAGAGATCACAGTTTCAAGAAATCGCACTCCTTCAACACATTGGCAGATATACGTGTTGTTTGTATTAGATCGCACTCCTTCAACGCACTCGCAGAGATCAGTTTGAAGAGATCGCAGAAAGGATGAAAATGAAATGAATCTCGCACTCCTTCAACACATATAGGTCATATATTACTATCTATCTTTCTTATGAAAGCTAGCTATATTTTTAATTAATTAAAATTAGTCATATTAAAGTTTATATTATATTCAAAATTGTATTTATGTACAAAACACATTTTTACATTACAATTTAAAGATATATGTTTTAAAATGAATAAAAATTAAATAAACTCATAAACCATGTCTTAATATTATATATAACAATAATAATAATTAATTGTAACATATAACTAAACCATTTTTCCAAATAGTATTTACATATTATCATACTATTTCATGAAATAATTTTGTGTTATACATAAATCTAAATAATTTTTAATTTTTTAAATGTTATAATTTTAAAATGGTTATTGAAATATTAAATAATTTTAACTTTCTATAAAATAATAATTAATATTTATAAGATTATGATTTTAATTTAATAATAGTTTCAATTTGTAAGTTTCTGCGCTGAGTTATGTTAAAGTAGGGTTTTTCCGGAAATTTTGCAATAGTCATTTTTAAGTCAACTTTTCAATTCCGAATCGAGAACCATCATCTGGACTATTATAATTTTATTTTAATTAATGTTAATAATTATGATTTTATTTTAATAATGTTAATTTTTTTCAAAGCACTTAATACAAGTTATATAAAAACCCATTAATATTTTTCAAAAAAATTAATTAATATTTAATAAAAAAATTTGATAAAAAATTGTATTTAATAAAAACATATTTTTAATAAAAATTTAGTGAAATTTGGTTTAAAAATAATTAATACTTATTAATAATAATAATCAATATTTATTAATATGATTTTATAAAAAATTAGGTACTATTCAAAATATATATATATATATATATATATATTCATAGAAAAAATTGTAAATTTCTTTACATTCCTCAAATGGATCTGATGAATCCATTATCAACAACCTAATACAGAGTTCTGAATCAAAATATTTACAAAAGATCATATGATCATATATCAAATCCTGGTGACTTGCTAAATGCCAACAAGAACAAATAAAGCACATATAGTGTCAAAAATAAGATGATATATCTTTATCACCCTCATATGTTCAAATAGGTTCCATAGTATCTCAAAAAACTGATATATATCAATCTCAAACAGCAGAAGCTAATCAACTAACAACATTCAAAAAAGAGCTATAATATCATCAAGAGTTCAACATCTTTAGTCCTATAAAACCAAAACTCAAGAATAGATCAGAAAATCTGATAAGATTCAAAAGATGAATCTTCTCTATATTCTTTGATGAGCCAATAACCCTCGCTGATCCTCACTCCATCCTTAGCTAAAGAATCAGCTAAACTATTCCTTTCACAATATATATGCTGAAACTGCACCAACTCAAAACTGTCAGAAAGTCTATGAACTTCCTGAAGAATTAAAGATAATTATAAATTGTGCATTCTGAATTTACCCTTGGCCCAGTTAATAACTAACTGAGAGTCGCCAAAAATCTGGATTTTAGCATAATCCTTCATCCTGGCCAAAGTGAGTAGAAGCTTTAAAGCACAAAGTTCAGCGAATTTGTTAGTACCAACCCCTAAACCAGCTTTAAAGTGAAGAAAAGTTTATCAGAAAAAATAAAGTATACCTCCAGCTCCACAAGCGGATGAATGCTTTGCTGCTGATCCATCAAAAAAACCCCAAGGGTAAGATTTATCAATTGTTTCTACAAAAACAAGTCTTATTTTCAGAACAGTATCCCCTTGAGGGGAAGATCTCAACATACCCAAACTGAAAGAGCAAACCTGTGAAGGCTTCAAAGATTGATCTTCAAAATAGCTTTGGTTACGTGCCTTCCATATAAACCACAAGACAATGATAGGCAGCGACCTAATATGCTTAACTTGCATATTAAGGCACCAGTTCTTCAGACAATCTCTCACAGATACCCCATACCAGAGATTCCTGAAATTTAACTTATCTTCAATATCTAGCCAAACACTCTTAGTAAAAGGGCAATCCACTCCAAGATGAAAATTTGATTTATCCTCCAATTTACACAGGTAACATCTGCCAGGTCCTTCAAAATCTCTTCTAAACAAGACATCCCAGGTGAGTGCCTTATCAAAAAAGAGAAACCAACAGAAAAAAAATTTATTTTAAGGGGCACTTAAGTTTCCACAAATCTTCCCACCACCAGGATAGATCCATACCAAACCTGTCCTGTAGCAAATGCACATAACCTTCTTTTGGAGTATATTTACCATTTTTGGACAGATTCCAAATAAGTGTATCATCACTATTAGTAAGTCTAACATGACTAGCTTTAAGGATGGCTAGAAAACCATTCCAGCATAATATCTTGTGAATAAGTTAAACCAAGAGTGTTTGCAGATAACCAACCTTGTTCACATAAGAGAGTCATACTAGGACAACCAATGTCTTTTAGAAAGAACATACCATCAGAATGTAATTTATCAAGCAATAAAGTAGGTTAGTGATGTTGCCATTTACATCCTACCCAAGCATCAATACCAATCCTCAAATTAGCACCATTACCAACTTTCCATACAATATTATTACCAATAATATCAAAATCCCATAAGACTACTTTCCAGCAAATTGAGATATTCTTTTTCTTCTTGACAGACACACGAATCCAATCCAAAACAGTTAGAGGATAAATATATTTCTTAACTGCAATCTGAACCCAAAGACCCAAGCCTGCAATAATATTCCAAACACTCTTGGCTACAAGGGCTTTAGAAAAAACCGCTGGGAGTTTTAGTCCCCAGCCACCCAGAAATTTAGGAAAAGCCAAGGTTTTCCAAGAAGTCCAAGGGAGATCAACAGAATCCTTATGTTTAGACCACAAAAATCTAAAAAATAACTTCCTAATTTTTTCAATGACCCCCACAGGGATCCAAAAATGCATCCAGTAGATCGGGGTAGCTTCAAGGACTGCTTTAACCAGTGTGAGCTTACCTCCCTTGGAGAACCATCGAAAGCTCCAGTTCAGAATCCTTTTTTCCACTTTTGCAATAAGCTAGTCTCAATCCTTCAACACATATCTGCATGGTTTAAGAAAAAAACCAAGATACTTCATACCATTCTCAATAGATAACAGGAAAAGAGAAAATATTCTGTAAAGTAATGATCTCATACTCATCCAAACCAGAGTGATAAAGAGCAAATTTATTGTCATCAATCTGCATACCAGAGACCTTACAGTAAATCAATAAGATCTCATACAGAGAGGATAAAGATTGTTCTGAACCATCAGTGACCATAATAATGCCATCCACAAAAAGTACATGGGTTAAGGATATATCATTTCCAAAAGATATACCACGATAAATCTCCTCATCCTTGGCACAATAAAGGGCTCTGCTCAAACCTTCAGCAATAATCAGAAAAAGTAAAGGTGCCAAAGGACAGCCCTGTCTTAACCCCCTTCCAGCTTTGAAAAAAGATGATGTTGCTCCATTAATAAGAACAGGAAAAGAAACTGAAGTTAAACTGCTCATAACCCAGGAAATGAGTAATCCATAAAAAAACCCATTTTGGACAAAAGAACCCTCAGATAAGTCCAACTAACTCTGTCATAGGGTTTAGACAAGTCAATTTTAAGAACCACTGATTTTAAATGTTTACCATGAATGGTATGTAAACCCTCCTATATGACCCCCACCGCATCATGTATCTGTCTACCAGGTAAAAATCCAAACTGTTCACGGGAAATATAATGACCAAACAAATTCCTGATACGAGTAGAGATAATTTTACCTATAATTTTATAGAAAAAATTACACAAAGCAATAGGCCTGAAGCCCTCAAAACATGAGGGAAGATCAACCTTGGGAATCAGAGCAAGGAAAGTGGTATTAAAAATAGTTGGAATTTTGCCAAGTTTTCTTGAATCTTCAATCACACGTAATAAATCCAAACCCAGAACATCAAAAAGAACCCGATAAACCTCTACAGGTAGTCCATCCAGACCAGGACTCTTATCGTTCTTACTCAAAGTAAGAATGGATTTGATTTCCTGCAAAGTTACATATTTTATGAGTTCTTCATTCTCTTCCTCAGATATGGATGTGGGAAAGTACCCAGCACTCTTAACAACTTCAGGAAAATGGAGATTACTCTCCTTCTAGAATAAAGTCTCAAAATGTTTAACCCCAACCTCTGCAATATCCTCAAAACCTTCCACCAAATTACCATCATCATCAGCTATTTTCCAAATAGAATTAATAAATTTCCTATTATCAACATACTTATGGAAAAAAGGGGTATTTTCATCCCCACAAAGAAGCCACAGAGCTCTACTTTTCAATCTAAGCCTCCTTTTCACAATCGATTAAAATTTTCCTCTTACGAAATTCCAAGTCAACCAGAGAGGATTTATCCACCTCTGAAGCAAACCCAAGACCCAACTTATGAAGATCGGCCAATAAAAATTCAATGTCCACCAAGTCCTTAATCTCCTATAATTTCTTCGCGACCGACCAAGAGATAGAAACCTCTTTAAATTTCTTAAGATTTAAGGCGAAGTGAGCAGCAAGAGATATCTCAAGGTTATCAGAAAAACCTATCCAAGTAGATTTTAAAAGGGAGACAAAATCTGCGTCCTCCAACCAGGAAGCATTAAATTTAAAAGGACTGCGAGGTCTTGAATCTTTAGTCAAGACTTGCATAAAGACAGGATTATGGTATGAATCCCCGCTACTACTAATCCATTGTCTAAGATGCAGATCATAGTCCAAAAAATCAGAATAAAGGAGGAACCCATCCAATCTCTTCCATATATTCTCACCCCCAACTCTCCGATTATTCCAGGTAGGAAGGAGTATTGTTGGGACTATATCTACAAGTGAAACAGCTTCCATCTGCTTGATAAAGAAATCAGATAGATTATCAGCTCTAGCCTTATCACCCCAAATCTCATATAAGCCAACAGAAAAGTTCAGATCACCCCTAAGGATCAACTTAGAGCTCAACAAACCCTCCATTTTGAACAAGTTAATCCAAAAAAATTCTCTGTCAGCATAAGGTCCATACAAATTAAGACAGACAATAGGCAATTTAAGCTCAACATAATGCAATGTGGCACAAATACCAGAACCAAAATCCCAGGCATTAATCAAATGAAAAAGACACACCCGCTAGCCAAGTAGTAAACCCTGAGATTTTCCTTTAGCATCCACAGATAAAAACTTCCAACCAAGATTCACAGATTCCATCTCAAAAACTAACAACTCACCCCCACTCATAGTTTCTTGTAAATATAAAACATAAACTGAATGTTCCGCAATCAACCTACGGACCGCTAGTTTTTTGGGCAAACTAGTCAACCCTCTGCAATTAAGGGTCATAGTGATCATAAGTAAACACCCAAAGGGGAATGCACAGCTCTAAGTGCCCCAGAAACAGACTTATCATTGGTAGACATCACCTTAGGAACCCCTCTAGGATCAGTACACGGAATAAAATTCCCAGTCGAAACACCATCAGAATCACTTGCAAACGGTTTAGCCTTAGCACAAGACCTTAAGAAATAACCTTCAAATGTTTTAAAACTTTTGACAGGGGAAATGAACCCTAAATTCCCCAGAGGAACATCAAAACTTCTAAATTCACCTAGATGCCCTTGGCCAAGAGTAAGAAGGTTATTGAAGAAGTAAACTAGGGTTATCAAAACCAGAGAGAAAGAGAGGTTTCAATGAATCCAAAACCTGAACTTCATCTGAAGCCATATCACCACCCGACAAATCTCCCACCATAACCTCTTCCAGGGCAGAGAAAACAGGTTCCTTATCAGTAGTAGGGTTTTTAGCCCGCCAGAAAGATTTAGGGTTTGGAGCATCGGCAGGTTTTCAAACTTTACTAAAAGGTAAAGAACATTCATGAATTAAATGACTGTAGACACGGCACTAGTTGCAATGAAAAGGAATGCCCAGATAGTCTAAAGCCTGGTAAAACTCAAAACCCCCCTTCTTTATCAGAATATCCTCTGCTAATTCATTCCGAAGATCTAATAAAACCAACACTTTACCCAAATAGCAAACACCCATTTCAAGAAATGAAAGATCAGCCTCCAAATAGGTACCTAACGTATTGCCAATCAATTTGAAGAATTCAACAGACCAGAATTCAAAAGGCAGGTTCGGTAACTTAACCCAGATAGGAAGCAAGTCATACCTTTCCACTCTCGAGTCGAATAAGGGAGACCGTCTCTTCAACAACATACCATCTCTTCAACAACAGACCCATATTCTGACATCTCCAGAAACCAACAAGAATGATGGCCGCGTCTTTTTCCAAGTTAAACTTGAAAGCAATCCACCCGCGGGGCAAAATGAAAACCTCCGGACAAAAACTAATTCGGCCAGACCAAGCACCAAGAGCCCAATTTTTAACACCTTCAGCACTAATTTTTCGACCACCAAATCTACCCACCAGAGTAGTGGCATTAGTCAGTACAATGTCATTCAGACATACATCCTCGCCAACAACCATTATCACCAGTTTCCCTTTCCTAATAATTTTGCTAGGCCGTTTCAAACGTTTGACAACCGCTGGGGATTCCAAATCTTTACCAGAAAACAGCGTAGGAGAAACTCCCTTCAACCCCACGACGTGTAAAACTTGCTCAAAATTGGACGACAGGTCCTCAATAGGCTTCGGAAAATATTCAAAACTCCTACCCGACACGGGAATCATAGACTCAACACTGGAAGGCACCTTGAGAGCATGGCCCAGGACACTAGCAAGCCCATCAGCCACAAGTAAGGAAAAATCCAGATTCAAGGGTTCAACACCATGCGGCTCTGCAAACCCGCCCACTCCTTCAACCTCATCAAGCGACAATGGACAACTGACGAACGGAGCCAAGTTATTAAACCCATCTTGCATACCCTGAGGCGACTTTACTACAACTCGTCCAGATGGTGGAGTACGAGCCAGGTTTTTAATCGCTCTGAATGTCATTTAAGGAGAGCCAAGGGACATGTCTAATATTAATTATATATACGTGAGAGAGATATATGATATATGATTATTAAATAGAATAATGATATTGAAAATAATAATAAAAAACATGTATAACTGAAAATGGGAATGTCAAGACATGTCACATTTTCAATAACTGATGAAATTTGGAATGATAAGATATGCCACAATGGCATTAAAAAATAGTAGAAAATGGGACAGTTAGGACATGTCATATTTCCAATAAAAATAGTTTGAATAAATGTTTTAATTTAGAATATTTAAATTTATGTAATATTTATTAAATATATTATATTGTTGAGAGCGGCTTTAATTTAGAATATTTAAATTTAGATAATATTTATTAAATATATTTTATTGTTGAGAGCGATTTGGTTAGTTAAAGGTTAGTAAAGAGTTCTTCATTAGATGTATTATTTAAATAATAGAAGTAATGATGGAAAACTCCAATTCATTATTCATAAGGATTTTATAGTTTTAAAAACATTAATTATAACTTATTACTACGTTATTAAGATGTAAAATGTAATTATTTAAACTTATTACTATGTTATGTCATTAAGATGTAAAATACAATTTTTCAGAGGAAAAAAATAGCAGTCTTTGATATTCATTAGAATCAAAAGACATAATATACATATCAACTGTCATGGGAGCTAAAAACAAGAAGAGACCACTCAGCAAAACATATAATGATCGAGCATACAATCCAGCCAAACAGGAAAAAACAAAAAGTCTGATCATAGCAGACTTTTATCATCATCCCTGATAATCAGGTCAGAAATATTGAGAATATCGGTGGTGATCTCAAACAGAAAATCTTGAGCAAAACCTGCTGGCTGAAAGTCTCCAACAAATCAAACAATAAATCACAAATAAACTGCTGAAAATTCAAATGCTGAAAAACAAATGGGAATCAGCTACTAAAAAAGCACAAAATGGTCCTGCGCTATGACCAATCCATCCAAAGATTCAGAGAATATTCCATATCCCATTTCCAAATTCAGAGCCTGTTTAGAGAGGCCATTTGCCAGCGAGTTATGCTCACGAAAAATATGCTTGAAGATCATCAGAGGGTCAAGATGGAGCATATCTCTAATATCGTCGCACCAATGCCTCAAAGAAGGAATATCAAGGGCAGAAAATCTATTAAGCCAAGAAATAATAACCAAAGAGTCTCCAAAAATCAAGTGAATGGGCAGTCCCATTAACAAACCAACTCTTAGAACCGCCCAGAGAGCCAATAATTCAGCTCTTGTATTCGTGCTACGTCCACATCCCACAGAGAAACCAAAATAATGATTATCATTAAGATAGATCACAAATCCAGCAACTCCCAGATGTTTTGTAGCAGCCCCATCAAAAAAAGCACATGGAAAAACCATCAGAGGCTTGGGGCCGACAATCCTGTATTTTTTGATATTTTGAGTGACAGAATACAAATTAAGTAAACTCTCTACCCTGGAGATGATAGAGAGAAACGACAGCTGAAATTATCAAACAGACATTTATTCTGGGTAGTCCAAATGCACCAGAATATAAAAAGAGGCACCAGTCTGAATGAGGTCGAGCATTCAGTGTTGCTGAACCAATGCATCAGAAAGGAAGGGACAGAATTGGATATGGTATAAGTGAAACCATATCGAGCTGCAAAATGGGTGAAGATATTCACAGTAAAGGGGCAGACTAAAAAAAGGTGATGAATATCCTCAAAATACTTCTCACATAAAACACATCGGCTTGGACCAAGGAACCCACAGGTTTGTAATTGCTCCCAAGTAAGAATTTTACCTTTTTCTAATAGCCAGATGAAACAGGTAATTTTATTAGGAATGTTAAGATTCCAAAGAACATCCAAGACCGGGTTTCGTGCCTCTAAACAACTGCTCTAAGAGATACTTTCATAACCTATTGTTGCACTTATCTTCCCCACATAGTTGCTATATGACCAAAGCAGTGAGTCACAGGGATCTTTGAGACGAATTCTATTGTATTCCAATCCTCTGATATAGTTCTCCCAAAGAGATTTCCAGTCACCACACAGATCCAGTTCATCTGCCGAAAACCAGTAACCAGCAGCAAGGGGACTTTCATTTCTTGCTTGAGATAGGGTACTAATGCCATAATCTTCAAGATACGCTCTTAGGTCTACTGGGAGAATAAAAGCATTACCCAAGCCAACAATAGGATCCAATCCCAGACAGATATCCAAGCCATTGCCTACTTGCCAAATTATCCCCTTACCAATCCATGGAAAAGTTTTGAGGAAGCCTTTCCAAATGATCGAAGCATTTTGAAAAAAGAAACATTTCTCTCTAAGCCATGCGTGCAAGGGCAGCTTCTTCATATATTTTACAGAGAGTAGTTGATGCCAAATGCCCTTACTATTAAGAGCAATCCAAAAGCTCTTCATTCTCAGGGATAAGCTGAAACTAAGGAGATGCTTGATCCCCCATCCACCTAAATAGATAGGTCGAGCAAGAACATGCCAATCGACAAGGTGGAATTTTTTTTTCTGAGGTGTGGATCCCCAAAGGAAAGAGAAAATCAATTTTCTGAGTTTGTCAAGGATTGAGGAAGGAATCGAAGCAAGGGCCATCCAAAAAATAGGTAAGCTCGAAAGGACAGCTCGAATGAGAACAAGTCGACCTCCCATAGACAAAATCCTATAGGTCCAATGTGATATACACTTCCCAAATTTAGTAATAAGCCAAAACCAATCCTTGACCAGGTAACCCGAGGGCGTGAGGAAGTAACCCAGATAGTTCAAACCTTGATTAAGATGGGAAAATCTGTACGGAAGGAGACCCGTGATTCTGCCTAGGAGGGCAGCATCCAAGTCATTATGGAGAAAACAGGATTTGTTGATATTGATGCACATGCCCAAGGCCTCACAAAATGTGTCAAGTAGAAAACTTTGAAAGCAGTCCATTCCTCAAGAGAACCCAAGCCAAATAAGATCACATCGTCCACGAAAAGTAAGTGAGTGAGGAAGAGCTGAGGTGAAATCTTTATCCCTTTTATCTTACCATTTCTCTTGGCATCTTTTATCAGGAGGCTAAGACCTTAGATAACCAGGATAAACAACAGAGGATACAATGGGCAGCCCTTCCTGATTCCACGAGAAGCCGGAAAGAAGGAAAAGGGAGATCCATTTACCAAGAATACAAAATTGGATGAAGTAATGCAACCCATTATCCAGTTTACCCCCACAAGAGGAACCCCAATATGAATAAGTAAAAGATGAATGTAAGTCCAGTTAACCCTGTCAAAGGCCTTTGACAAATCCAACTTGAGGATGAGAGCACATTTTTTTTTGTTTTTACAAAATGTAGGGCTTCCTGAGTGATGGAAATGGGATCAAGGATCTGACGATCTTTTAGGAAGCCAAACTGCTGAGGGGAAATAGACGAGTCAAGGAAGGGTTTTAGCCTCAGTGCCACAACTTTTGAAATCAACTTATAGCAGAGATTACAAAGGGAAATAGGACAAAAGTCAGCAAAAGAGTTAGGATGTTCAACTTTTGGGATTAGAGTTAAAAAGGTGGAGTTAAGAGAAGGGGCCACACTACCCAAAAGTCTTGAGGATCCCACCATATTGACAAGCAGTGGACCCAAAAGATCAAAAAAAGTCAAGTAGAATTTGACTGGCCAGCCATCAGGGCTAGGAGCCTTATCTTTTTTGAATGATTTAAGAGCCTTCTCTACTTCTGAGAGGGTGACTGGAGTAGTGAAAACTTCTAAATCATCATTGCTGATAAAGGAAGGAAAAAGACGGATGACCTTTAGCTGAGAAGCAAGATTTGTCAGATGATCATCGGCAAAAATATTTTTAAAATAGCGAACCCCAAGTAGTTTGATGCTCTGTTCATCCGAGACCCAGGTTCCCTCCTCATCCTGTAACTTCCAGATGGCATTATGGTTTTTTCTAGCTGTTGCGACAGCATGGATGTAACACCCCAGTTTTGACCCCGTTGCATTAGATGTACATGATGTATATATTGTAAATGATCGTGGTGCGGAGCTCAAGGCCAAGGCCCCACCATTGATCGGTTATGCTATGTTTTGGATTTAAAATTGTCACCGATGGTATATCGGGGCATGCGGCATATATTAAGTTTCTGCATCATGTAAATATGCATCTTTAATTAAAATGAATCCGACCAGCTACGATCGCGGAAACTAAAATGAGAAAGGGGCATGATTTTCACAAGGATAAGGGTGGGGAAATTGTCAAACCTTGGGCCAATGAGGGAAAATACCCATGTGTCTTCTTTCCTTGCCTTACCCTACCACCTTCATTAAGAATTTCTACTGGTAGCTGGGGGAAGTTATGGCAGTTATTGTTTTTGGGAGTAGGGTGGAAGGACTGTCAGTCCTAACCTACGTGCACACTCCACCCGTGGACAGACTATCCTCTCCACACCAGCGCTGAACCGCTCACGCAGTCATTCATTCTCTTCACTCACGCAAATGTTTTTCATTCTCTTCTCTCCATGATAGTGCTGGAATGCTGGTGCACTCCAATTCACGCCCTCTCCATTGTCTGTTCATCCACGCACAAGCTGGGAGCTATTCGTCCTCATGCAGGGACCGTTGTCTGCTCGCTATCCTCACGCACAGGTATTCTTCTGGTTTGGACTCACACAGCGAGCTGGGAGCTGTGCATTTTCATCCACGTTTTGCTGTGTTGTTGTGGTCTTCTTTATATTTTGGGACAGGAGTCTGCTCATTTCATGCACAGTTTGGAAGTCGGTATTTTTCTCTTCCTCTGTGTGGTCTATATATGTTTTCTCGGTGATTTCATTGCCCGGGACGGGCTATGTTCCCCATGTTTGTTGTGAGATGTGCTCACTGATACATTTCGGGTTGCTGATTTTCCCCACATTGTTGGCTATCGTTGTTGTGGTCTTCCTTACATTTTAGGGACTGTTGTAAATTCCCTTGAGAGTCATTTTGGCCACGATAGGGCCAAGAATGACTCAGAATTTGTCTTCCCTATCTTAAGCTATATCAGCTGATTGTTTGCATGTGTGCAATGGTTGGTCTTCGGACTATGTTGGGAGCAGGGATGGGGGCTTGGTTTGCTTGATAACCTAGTGATTGGAAACCACACAGACAGAGCTAGAGGGATGGCTTTCTTCTCCACAACCCCTGAAGAGCACTGGAAGGGAATGCAGGGCCTGAGGGACTATGTAGCAGAGAAGGGACTGATTCCTTGTGTTGGGTGTGTGTGGTTGTCTTAGAAGCCAGGCTAGTTCTGGTGTAGGTGTTCTTGGCTCTATAATGAGCTCACCAACTTAGCATTGAGCCTTTCCCAACTCTTGGATGGCCTGATAAACCCAACTGTGTTGGCTTGGCTATGTTTTGTGTATCCTTGGCTATGTGTTAGCCTGCTAGTTCCCTTATTCCTTGGAGAATCATGCCCAGCTCGGGGGTGGCAGTGCTGCTGAGAGATTAAGGAGCACGCTATCCTATGGTTGGGTGGAACGTTGCAGCGACGTAGCTGGTTGCGGAGCGAAGTTGTCATAAGATAAGTGATCTTGTCCATTTTTACTTCTGCAACCATGTTTACTGTTAATGATATGATGAACATGTTAAATGAATGCTTGTGTGAATGCATGTTGATTCCGCTGTGCATGATAAATAACTATAACTGTGTATGATAAAAAATTGCACTTGTGCATGTTTTACTTCAATGCATTTTCTTTCAGCATTCTGTTTCAGCAATTTTATGCATGTACATGTTCATGGGGGTCTTAGCCCGGATGGTTAACACCATGGTCGTCGCGTCCTCTTCGCCGGTCGGAGGGATGGGTACGTGACAGTGTGGTATCAGAGCTCATGTTGCAAGCATGGGCCTGAATGAGCCATGAATGATGTAGTGATAGAGGTAGGACCTCATTCTTCCCAGCAGATATCATAATTTGAATGACTAGAAAAATTCAAAAAAATTTCAAAGTGTTGAACAGTGGGATCATCGGAACACTAAGTGGAACGGACTTTCGATGTATCGGAAGATTTAGGTGGAAGTATGTCCGACGGAGCACAGTTGGGGAAGAAAATCGCAAAAATTTCTGAGTGTTGGACGACCATTGGCGGAAAATAGTCGATCGAGCATCCGCCGTTGCAGACGGCAAAATAACTAAGTCTTCCGACGAGAAAGACTGGCGCTTCCGATTGGGCTATGCCACAACAAAGTGGGCTGCCGATCGGAGGAAGATCAAAGCAAAGGAGCCGTCATTTCAGAAGTATAAATCACTAAGTCTTTCGATGAGGAGTGACAGCCGACGCCACAAGAAAGTTGAAAATTCTTCTAAGTGTAGAAATCGTCGGCCAATCGGAAGAAGGTAGTGTTCGTGCGCCCGCCATTACGGAAGTTTAGGGCACTAGGCTTCTGATGTGGAAAGGCTGCCGATGCTGAAAGTTTGAAATTTCTCTAAGTAAAGAGACCATCGGAAGAAGTTCGTGTTTGGTGTGCTTTCGTTGCAGAAGCCAAATTCACTAGCCTTCCAATGTGGAAAGACTGCTGACGCCACAATGAAGTTAGAAAATTTTATAAGTAGTAAGGATAGCGGCCTATCGGAAGAGGATAGTTGTTTGTGCACCCGCTGTTGCAGAAGCCAAAGGCACTAGTCTTCCGATGTAAGAAGTCTGTTGTTACCGATCAGGCTGTGTCACCAATCAGAAGGAGAGAGAAGATCATCTTCTATTGTTGCGGCTATGGATGGAACTTCTTCACCGAAGTAAAGGAGAGAATGGAGCCAATCCAGTGGTGAAGGAGAAGGCAAAAAGGAAAATTTTGAAAATTTTTCTAAGTGCTGGAATCATCGGCCGTTGGAAATGGTTAGCGGTACAATGGAGAATTTAGTCATTTTGACTGTTGAAACGTCGGGTCAATAGCTGAAATGAGATCTGATTCTACAAGGGGAAATTTTGAGTTTTTCAAGTGGGATTTTCCAGCAGATTTCAACTATTTTTCAATGGGGTTTTCAGTGGTTTTCAGTGAATTTTCAGGGCTGAAAATGAAAAAGGCAATAGTCTCTGACAGGGATGTCAAGTTCACTTCCAACTTTTGGAAGGGGTTGTTTGTATATTTGGGTACAAAGCTGAAATTCATCACTGCATACCATCCTCGGACAGATGGTCAGACAGAGAGAGTTAATCAGGTGCTTGAAGACATGCTTCGCATGTACGTAATGGACAAACCAACCAAGTGGGAAGATTACTTACACTTGGTAGAGTTTGCTTATAACAATGGACAGCAGGCATCCTTGGGGATGAGTTCGTATGAAGCCTTGTATGGAAGAAGGTGTAGGACACCAGTGACTTGGGATAATCCAGTGAACAGGATTGTGCTCGAACCAGAATTGCTTAGGAAAATGGAGCAAGAGGTTGTAAATATCAGGCAGAAGCTGAGAGCAGCACAGGACAGATAGAAAAGCTATGCAGATAAGCATAGGATGAACAGGGAGTTCAGTGTTGGGTATCATGTTTACCTCAGAGTGAGGGCAAGGAAGAGTTCCTTGAAGCTTGGAAGTTGTGCCAAGTTGTCGTCGAGATACTGTGGGCCGTTTGAAGTGCTTGAAAGAATAGGGCCAGTTGCATATAGACTTGCATTACCTGCTAGCACTAGAGCTCATAATTTTTTTCATGTTTCTTTGCTTAAGAGATATGTACATGATCCTAACCATGTGATAAATTGGGATATGATTTAGGTGGAACCCGAGGGAGAGTTTCGAATCGAGCCAATGCGCATCCTCGACAGGAAGGTCACCATGCTCTGGAACCGAGCCATAGGTCAGGTAAAGGTGCAATGGCAGCACTACGGACCTAAGGAGGCTACATGGGAGATGGAGGATGCCATGCGATTGGCACATCCATTTTTGTTCAATTTTGCGGAACAATGAGGCGATACCAGTGTAGCATTTTGTTCAATTTTGTAAGCACTGAGGACAGTGGCACTATTGAAGGGGGAGGGGAATGTAACACCCCGGTTTTGACCCTGTTGCATTAGATGTACATGATGTATTTATTGTAAATGATCGTGGTGTGGAGCTCAAGGCCAAGGTCCCACCATTGATTGGTTATGCTATGTTTTGGATTTAAACTTGTCACCGATGGTATATCAGGGCATGCGGCACATATTAAGTTTCTGCATCATGTAAATATGCATCTTTAATTAAAATGAATCCGACCAGCTACGATCACGGCAACTAAAATGAGAAAGGGGCATGATTTTCACAAGGATAAGGGTGGGGAAATTGTCAAACCTTGGGCTAGTGAGGGAAAATACCCATGTGTCTTCTTTCCTTTCCTTACCCTACCACCTTCATTAAGAATTCCTGCTGGTAGCTAGGGGAAGTTATTGCAGTTATTGTTTTTGAGAGTAGGGTGGCAGGACTGTCAGTCCTAGCCTACGTGCACACTCCACTCATGGACAGACTATCCTCTCCACGCCAGTGCTGAACTGATCACGCAGTCATTCATTCTCTTCACTCACACAGACGTTTTTCATTCTCTTCTCTCCACGACAGTGCTAGAATGTTGGTGCACTCCAATTCACACCCTCTCCATTGTCTGTTCATCCACGCACAAGCTGGGAGTTGTTCGTCCTCACGCAGGGACCGTTGTCTACTCCTTATCCACACGTACAGGTATTCTTCTGGTTTGGACTCACACAGCGAGCTGGGAGCTGTGCATTTTCATCCGCATTTTGTTGTGTTGTTGTGGTCTTCTTTATATTTTGGGACGGGAGTCTACTCATTTCACGCACAGTTTGGAAGTCGGTATTTTTCTCTTCCTCTACGTGGTCTATATATGTTTTCTCAATGATTTCGTTGCCAAGGATGGGATGTGTTCCCCATGTTTGTTATGAGATGTGCTCACTGATACATTTCGAGTTGTTGATTTTCCCCACGTTGTTGGTTGTCGTTGTTGTGGTCTTCCTTACATTTTGGGGACTGTTGTAAATTCGCTTGAGAGTCATTTTGGCCACGATAGGGCCAAGAATGACTCAGAATTTGTCTTCCATGTCTTAAGCTGTATCAGCTGATTGTTTGCATGTGTGCAATGGTTGGTCTTCATACTGTGTTGGGAGCAGGGATGGGGGCTTGGTTTGCTTGATAACCTGGTGATTGGAAACCACATAGACAGAGCTAGAGGGCTGGCTTTCTTCTCCACAACCCCTGAAGAGCACTGGAAGGGAATGCAGGGCTTGAGGGACTGTGTAGCAGAGAAGGGACTGATTCCTTTTGTTGGGTGTGTGTGGCTATCTTAGAAGCCAAGCTAGTTCTGGTGTAGGTGTTCTTGGCTCTGTAATGAGCTCACCAGCTTAGCATTAAGCCTTTCCCAACTCCTGGATGGCCTGATAAACCCAACTGTCTTGGCTTAGCTATGTTTTGTGTATCCTTGGCTATGTGTCAGCCTACTAGTTCCCTTATTCCTTGGAGAATCATGCCCAGCTCAGGGGTGGTAGCACTGCTGAGAGATTAAGGAGCACGCTGGCCTATGGTTGCGTGGAACGTTGCAGCGACGTAGCTGGTTGCAAAGCGAAGTTTTCATAAGATAAGTGATCTTGTCCATTTTTACTTCTGCAACCATGTTTACTGTTAATGATATGATGAGCATGTTAAATGAATGCTTGTGTGAATGCATGTTGATTCCGCTGTGCATGATAAATAACTATAACTGTGTATGATAAACAATTGCACTTGTGCATGTTTTATTTCAATGCATTTTCTTTCAGCATTCTGTTTCAGCAATTTTATGCGTGTACATGTTCATGGGGCTCTTAGCCCGGATGGTTAACGCCATGGTCGTCACGTCGTCTTCGCTGGTCAGAGGGATGGGGACGTGACAATGGAAGAATTTAGTATTGGAATCCCCCTTCATATCCCAAGAGACTCTGATTTGTAGTCTAGCAGAGTATAGTTCATGATCCAATATATTTTGTAGATCAGCAATAAGAGAATTCAGTCTGCCTTGTTGTTCATTGTTTAGGATAGCAGATTGAGTCAGATTTAGAAGAGAACAGATTTCATCCTCCAAATAGGCATATTTTTCTTTCATCTTTTGTGTTTCCCTTTTAGTCCAAGACTTTAATTTTTCTTTTAGCAACGAATTTTGTAATAAAGGTCCTTCATATCATCCAACTGATCAGACGAACGGAAAATAGGCCACTCAGCTCGGACCATATGGATAAAATCCCCATTCCCTAGCCAATATTGATTGAATCTGAAGGGGTATACACAAGGGCTCTATTGATTCATCCATTCGAGCAGGACAGGGAAATGATCAGAATTCCCACATCTATGAGCCCAGACCCTATTTCTGGGGAGAGAGCTCATGAGCTAAAAAGATAACAAAAAAAGATCAAGTCTTTTGCAGATGCCTTCTTCCCCCATCCTACCATTCCTCCAAGTAGGACCTGCATAAGAGGGGGCCACATCCACTAAATGATGATCAGAGAAAATATTGGAAAAATAAGGGCCTAGAGGATCAAGTTGTGCTTTAGTGCCCCAGATCTCCGAAGCATTAAGTGTAAAGTTCAGGTCACCAACGAGGATAAGGTTTGGAAACAAGAGAAGACTGCCAGAGGCCACAGCATTCCAAAAAGTATCACGGTTAAGATAGGGGCCATAACAATTAAGGATGGAAAGGGATAAAGTCGAGCCTCGTGTCGTAGCTTTTAGTAAAATACTAGCAAGAGTATGATAAGATTTACATTTGAGGAGCTTCATATTCCATCCAAAGAGGATTCCCCCAGAGAGACCATTAGAACTGAGGGCACAAAATTCCCAACCCGGAAACAGCTTGGAAAACGCAAAGAGGGCAGGGTAAGAGCTGGTCATGGTCTCTTGAAGGAGAACGATATCATGTGAGAGAGACACAAAAAGCCGACGGAGTCTTTTTTGTTTGCTGGAACCCCCCAAACCACAAACATTTAACGAAATAATTCACATCATGTATCAAATTGAAGAGGGGTCGAAGCTCTAAGGACCTTTTGAGAAGGAGATTCAGTCTTATGTGTCGCATTCTTTAGTCTAGTAGATAAGGGAGTGTACGGGGTGGGGGCAAGTAACTCATTTTCCAAAGGAGATTTCTTTTTTTTTCTCCTTATTGTTACATTCTTGAAATGGATGGATTCTAGGGGAATAACAGAGGGAGACAGAGGGGTTTGAACCGAGAAAATATTCAGATATTTTTGTAAGCCTGGATCAGCAAAGGAAGGGGATGTAATAGGACTGTGGGGAGGTGATCCCAGAGTCAACTACCCCGAATTGATAAGTGGAGTAAATTCTGAGTCTAAGAAAAGGGGACCAGTGGAATTGAATTCAGGAATATGAGATTCCAGAATATGGACAATGATATCAGGGTCCCGAGAAGTGGAACAAGGAGTGGTCATCGAGGAAAGAGACGAAGGTGGAAGTGAAGGATGGGGAAGGTCGAGAGTCGAAGTGAGGGTACGTATCGGTAAGGGGGAAACACCAAAGAAACGAGGAGGGGTACAGGACTGATCCACACAAGGGGAAGAAAGAGTCAAAGCCAGAGGAGCTGGAGACTTCATAGAAACATTTTCACCCGAAAGTCAAGGAGGGCTACAGGTCGAATCCATAAGGGGAACTGGAACTAGAGGGTTGGAAGAGGACTTGGGAGGGCCTTGTATAGCATTAAACGAATCTAGCAAGGCTAGGTATAAATCTGTGGCATATTCAAATAGAGAGCATGAATTTTTAAGGAAATCAATAGAAGAAGCTACAGGGATCAAGGAATTTCTTAGCCGAGAGTCCTTTTGCTCCGGAGAGGGTGAAGACATATCTGTAGATTGAGGTCGAAAGTTTGGATCAACAGAAGATCATCGAAAGGACTGACATGTACGTCAAAGATGGCCTATTTCCCTACAGAAACTGCATCTAAAGGGGATGCCTTGGTAGTCCAGGCTCTAAGTAAATAAACGCTCTCGACAGAGAATTTCAACATCAGTCGGGAGTCCTTTCAAAATGCCCAATTCCACTAATATCCTAGCTATCCATTTATCATATGCATTCATAAAATCATCTTCAACAGCCATGAAGTGGCCTAAAGTATTCCCTATGCCTTCCAAAAGAGATCGATTCCACAACGGAAAGGGGAGCCCTGGCAACAAAGTCCACAGGTGTCTTTTTTTACCCTTTCATGAGCTGGGTCAAAATGTGAGTGCCAACAGTCTAGCATGAGAGACCCTTTTCCAACTCTCCAAAGCCGACTGAGGATGGATGTAGCATGATCATCCTCAAGAAAAATGAATACTATCCAGCCCCGAACCAAAAGACTGATTGTCGGTACGTAAGTTAGGAATGGCTTCCAGTGCTCGGTGGCCCAAGCGAACCAGTATTTCTTATCCATTGTTGCATATTCCAGCCTACCTATGAGCGCTCGAGCACATCAGGCTTCCACCCTATCCAGGTAGATATCGCGTCCCACTACGTAACAGAGCTTACCATCTAGTGTCTTATGGGCTTTTGCCGTCCTTCTACGTCGGAAGCGAGTGGAATCTCGTAAATCCTGGGTGTTGAAACACCCATCATGGGTTTCCGACATATGGGCAGGAAGGAAGGCCAAGTCAACCAAAAACCTACAAAATCAGAGAAGGGAGGAACAGTGCTGGCTGCAAGCAACCGCTTGCAAACCGGATAGTAAACCCTAGTTAGGGTAAGGATTACAAGGGTTAGAAAGAAAAATTCAACACAAGACTGATCTTTCCTGATGAAGGAGGCCACTACAAGGGCAGACCAACCTCGTAATTCCACGAGGAACACTTCAGGTCCACGAGAGTCTGCCCAAACGTGGAATGGAGACAGCGGAATGATACGAGGTACCAAGGAGTCCCAGGATATAAACCCTAGTTACGGAAGCTAGGTTTAATCTGTTATTGCTTTTAGCTCATTTTTTAAAAAACAACATAGTTTCCGCTATTGCTTAAAGCTTCACACTAATTTAAGAATAACTCAAAAATTTTGGAACTTTGAACAATGTATGACTATTGAACAATAATGCCTTTTATGTTTAGAAATTATTATTAAACAAATTTTCTTATGTCTTTTGATCTCTACCAATAATTTTAGAGTATATAATTTTATGCCAACATTGTATATGAACTTTATTATCTTTGCATGTTTTAATGTGAACTGAAAATCAGAATTTCATGAAAATGGAGCAAAGAGATAAATAAATTATTTTTTATTTTTTAACTTATTAATTTTATTATCTTTGCAAGTTTTAATGTGAACTGAAAATTAGAATTTCATGAAAATGGACCAAGGAGATTAATATTTTATTTTTAATTTTTTAACTAATTTTTTTTAGTGTGAACTTTAATTCTTTTATTTAAGGGTGTTATCTCAATGGAAAAGCACATGTCTTACAGGAAGGAGGTCGGTGGTTCGATTTCTCTATGACCTATCTACAAAAATCAATTACTAATTAAATGACCAGTTAACATAAATCAACGACTAAATAAATGACCAGTTAAGCACAATCAATGACTAAATAAATGGCCCGTTAACTACACTTAATGACTAACTAAATGACCAGATAACCACAATCAATGACTAAATATGATTAGTTAACAATAATCAATTACTAAACAAATGACTGATTAGCAACAATCAATGAATACATAAATGACCATTTAAAAACAATTAATGACTAAAACAACATTGACTAAATATACGACCAAAATGACCAATCAAAACAACCAATAAATGATTGAATAGTTTTAGCCATGTAAGTTACTCACGTTATAAGTGACTAGCATTAAATGACTATTAGTCATGTGACTAAATTTAGTCATTTATCTCACTTTTTTACTAGTGAATTTTTTTTAATTAACACACAATAATCATCTTTCTTCATACATACCAAATTAAATTTGAACGGGGCTAGAGATTTTCATTCTTCTTTCCCAACTTCTAAGATAATCAGAAGGTGATCTAATACTCCTCCAATATTGACCCATGAACATATAGAAAGTACCATTCGTCAAATTCTCTTTACACAAAAAACTTTTCCAACTGTTTAGACACAACCTCATCCTGATTCCTACAGTTCCTCCAAATCGGTGCCAGTTTGACTTGTTCAACATCAACGAGGCGATGAGCTTCAAAGTAGGAAGAAAAAAACTACTTAAAGAGTCTTTCCTCCCATGACAGCCCCACACTTCCCATTGAGAGAGTGTAAAATTTAGGTCACCACCTAAAATCATTGGTTGAGAGCTCAACAACACAGAGGCATCCATATTCTCCTAAACCTATTTACATTCCAAATATGCACCATAAACATTTAATATTGAAAAGTGACTCCAATAGATTTATCCTCCAAAACCACATTAATGTCTGATTGAGATGAAGTAGAAGAGACTGAAACGAAAGATTAATTCCTTGTCGTAAGAATCCCTCCAGAGAGATCTACCACGTCAACTATTGCAAATGACCAAGGTTCTAGTGTTGCACGGGATTTAATCCTTACAACTATGGTTTCCTAAGTTAATAGCACATCAACATCTAAGTATTTACAAATCCTTTTAAGGGAAAGTATTTTTGGGGCATCCCCAACCCCACAAGCATTGAAAGAGAGATAAATCATTTCAAACCTTGAGGTGGGGATTTATCCAGTTTTATGTCCAACGAATCTTTATGTTGAGATTTTTAAAGAAAGGACTTTCATCCTGCCAAAATTGACGAGATAGGATCTAAAGCTATATTCCCTAAGGAGGAAGCATCCTCCAAACATTTGTTTTTGACATGAGATCATAGGTTGGCTTGGCCAAAATTGGAAAAGACATAACAGAACCAAAATACTTTTGTCCACACCAATGAATAGCTTGTTGAAGCTCAGTCGATAGATAAGGGGATAAGACTAGGGGAATTGTATCCTTATCTAAGGAGGGGGGGACATCGAGTAGAACTGATACCATTGGATTATTGGCATGCAAAATAAAATTCCCAAAAGAAGAGATCAAATGAGAAGGAAACAAAACTTTCTTACCAGGTTCCATCATGCTATCTCCTTCTTCCTTATAAGGGAGACAATCCTTCGTTGAATTATCTTCATGAAGAGTCTCTAAAACATCCTCATCACCATTTTTTGTTGCACCCAAGATAACCTTATCCATTGTCAAAGGAGAAGATTAAACCTTCTTCACCCATAACATTTTGGGTAAAACCAAGGAAAACTATTCAAAACGAAGATCCAATTCTACCTGGATCCAAGCACACATTCTATCTTCTTTAACTTCCTAATAATCCTTAAGTGTAAAAAACCTCCAACTTCGTTACCAATCACTTCAATAATACTCTTATTCCAAAATACTAGAGGAAGCTTGAGTAATAGGACCCAAACCTTCTGAATATGCTAGGGAACTGTAACAACTCCAAAATATCCATAAATAAATAAATAAAATTAATATGTAAGATTTATATCATTAAAATACCTATTCTGGTATAATATAAACCCTTCATCTCGAACTACCTTAGGATTTAGTTTATACAAAAGAACTTCTGCGAAAAAAGAAAAAATTGAATATGATTTATGCATAACGATTTATAAGACATTCTACCGAATATGACTTTTGAGACTTATGATAAACTTCTCATTTTCAAATATTGAAATATCAATCCTATTGTCGTAATCTTACAGTTTAGGTGTTCATCTTGTATAGATTCGTCGTGATTTCTTTATATTTTCAACCCTTCGCTTGTTAACCCCATTCAATTGCTAGGGTTACATGTTGAAGGTCTTACTTAGCTTCTAAAAGCTAATGCATGTTTTAAACTTGTCTTACTACAGATGTGTTGAATGAAAGGGTTTAGCCCCATCCCAAGAAACCTAAGCAAAACTAAAAGTTCCTAAAAGAAAAACTACGAGTTCAAGGTGACTTTGGCAGCAAGGCTCAGAAATAGTCATTTTTTAAACTATGCTTTAACCTTATTTAAATGAAAATTATGACATGGATTGACATACCAATGAGTTTTTGTTTGAAAACTATAGGGAAGAGGGTAAGATAACAAATTTATCTATGTGGAGGTAGAGTACAAGCTCACATGTGAAAAAGGGATTAAGTTCCATCCAGTTGTGTAATGGTTTTAAACCCTAATGAAACCATAAAAGGGTTTAGTCTTCTACGTTGCTATTTTGTGTTGGGCTAGGGGTAAAGGGACGAAGGCTCTCGGCCCCTTCTACAACGACCATCCACTATTTGAATTCCTTGCAAAGAATAATGTTTCCACGAATCCTTCGTCGCATGTCACCAGTGGTTGCATCACTAAGTTTTTGAGCTGGGGTAAGATGTTCTTCACTCTTTGTTTCATTTTTTGAGTAGCAATTAGTTTATCGAATTCATGTCACTAAACTATGTTGGTTTGATAAGAAGGAAGCTTTAGTAGTTGCTGCTTCGATTGGATGATCTCGAGTCGAGGGTGGCATCTAAGGGTTCCAGTAAGACCTTAATCCTTGAACCCTACGATCCTGAAAGTGTGAAAAGAGGTTGGAACAATGTTTCTCTTGTTTGGGTTTGGCGTCATTAGATGTTACAAGGATTGCACATCCCCCCACTTCTCTTCGATGGTACACATATTGTTGAAAGAGTTATGGTGGTGACGTTGTTAATCCCTTGGGCTGTGATGTTTTTTATTACAGAGTTAGTGTTTATTTTTGTAAATCCCTTGAGATCGTGGAGTCTATGGGAATTTGTTAAAACTCTTACTGTGATTTTCATTGGAGGTTTTAAACCCTCATTTTCCTCTCTGTAACTAATATAGTATTTTATTTTTTACTCTGTGTATTTTTTATTCCTCTGAAATTAATATGATGTTGTATTTTATTTAAACCGTTCCTAGCTTCTAGTGATACTCTGTGTAAACGATAGCCTATTTTTGTTTATTATAGAAATGGGTTGTTCTCGATGCGTTTACTTGTAACTTTAACATGAAAATATAAGGTAATTAAGCCACTAATAACTCAATTTTCTCTCAGATTGCAACTGATAAAATAATTTGTAACTTTCATAAATGATTCTGTGTAAACGATGGTGGTTTTGTTATGATCCTATCTATATATTTACAGAATGATATTACATTTTTAAAAGAGTTGTGGCCCAACTGGCTATGACCTTTCTTGTGTTGAACCTAGGGTATTCTTTTTGTATGATTTATTAATACATTAACTGGAAGAAGATTTATCCTTATGGGCCTTGAACCCTTGACTTGAGATAACAATTTAGTTTAAGAGGAAGAACAGTTGGTTTATCTTCTTGTTTAACCCTCGCTACAAATCTGTAATTTAACGTTAAGTGAAAATAGATTTGTAGTTTTCTTATAAGTTACTGTAACTATACCTCTGTTAAGAGACACCAAGCTGGTAAGAAGGGTTACGATCCAGTTCTTTCTATTTTTTTCAGGTTATGTTTGCTATAGTTTTCATATACAAAATTACTTCAAATAAAATAGCCCCACGGTCTTTGAACTCTCGATCTATAATAAATCTTTAAAGGAGGAAGTTTAATAAATTTAATGGTTAGTTATTTCATTAATTGTAATACTTAGCCTAAAACATTAGTGGATGAAGAGAGAAAAAATATTTTCGGCTAATAGTAAAAATTGTATTTTGGGTAAAATAAGAAAAACATTTAGCCTTTTGGTTGTGTAAGTTGATGCTATTCTTACGGGTCTCAAACCCTAGCTGGAAAATAGAAAAATAAACAAACCCTAACTGTAAAAGAAAATCATTGCGGAGTTTTACCGATGATAGCGATATTAAAAATTTTGGGTTAAAAAGAAAGTAGAGGAATATTGATTGTTTCTTATCTACATATAACATGAAATACTATATGAAGCAATATATGATCTAGTAATATGGATATTCTATATATTTCACTATGAAAACTACTTATGCAATAAAATCTATTAACTGATAATTTATATTTCAAAAAACAATAAGTAGTTCTGGAAACTTTCATCATTTATTATTTTTTCTAGAATTAAGAATGAAAGAAATGAAAAATAAATAACCAATAGCATTATAAAACCTGTTAGCTTTAGAAGGGGACAAACACCCAAAGAATATCGTTCCTCCCAACAATCTCCTGAAAGAAGCCAATATCACTTTCTTTAGGACCCCTGAGCCTGTTCATTGAACCACGAGGATGAATATGTTGTGTAGAAACCTATGCAGTACTCTCTGTAACTTAGCAGTTACACTTGCAGACAAAACTCTTAGCAATTTACTCTAGATTTCCCCTCATCAAATTTGTAAAACCCCCAAAATTTCATAAAAATTTAAAAATTTTCTTGCGACAATTAATGTTTACAAATTGTTGTTTAAAAGATTATCTTAACTGCTAACAGATAACATTCTAAAAGGTCTAATCTAGATACTAAACAAATTCATTTATTAATTTCAATAGTGCTTTCTTTACTAACTGCCTTCAAAATTTAGTAATGAAGATCGATCTAGAAAGTAAATGGTCTGAAGTAGTAAGTATCGACATCAACTGTTTATTAAATTGTGAGTACAAGGTACTAAAGTTTGTTTCTTGCTTACTGAAGGAACTTTCTGGTTGTGTCAGGGCTTACTTAGCTTATTAAAGCTAATGTAGTGAAATGATGATTCTTGTGCAGGTCTTCTTACAGGTAAAACATTGTGTTTCCAGTTTCAGGATCGAGATTAATTATCTCAACTTGCAAAAGTAAAATGCTAGAATATTTATTTAATTTAAGGCTTTGAGTAATGAAGGTATTGCTAAACTTTACAAATCTTGAATTTGTTATGTTATTGAAAAATGTTTGAGGTCTATGTTTTTAACCTTCTTATTCTAGGCTTAAGGATATACTGTTTGCCTATATTTTTTTATTTAAAGGTATAAGTGCTTAGAAATACAACAAAAATATAAGCATATGTTTTTATTCTAACTATGACCATAACTTGTAAATCGTATGTTCTCCTATCGTTGGTATATTAGATCCTAATCCTACATGCAACATTAAAGAATGAAAATTTTATAAACTAACTCTTGCAATACCTTTATTACTTTTACCAAAGTATTTACATATGACATTGTGTTAACGTATGCCAGGATGTTAACATACTCAAGTAATAATATATGTCTAGGTATTGTCATAGGTTTAAGAGTGAACATATGCATATGTGAAAATAATGATATATGCAAAGTATAGTAGTGCTATTAACCAGAGTAATTAACGTGTGTATGTGCAAAAGTATACAATATATTAATATTAGCATAGTATTAGCATATAACGTTTGTTTGTATTGTGGGTTTAATGATGACATTTGGGACTATAAAGAAAACTCAAATCAAAACCTATACGATTTGTTTCTTAGTGGAATCCACGTGTGATGAGATTTTTGGCTAAAGTTTTAATACTGTAACCCTAGCTATATAATCATCTAAAACCTAAATTCACGCTTGTTCTCCATCTTTTTCATTGTTTGAGGGAAGAGCCGACAGGCTCCTAGCCTGTTCGGCCTCCAAAGAAACCACTGAGTCTTTTTATCTCGTAGTAAGTGTTCCATATATTGGAACTATATGTTCCTAACAGTTGTGGTCTATAATGTGGATTTCTTAGCTTCTAAAATCGAGATTTCTGTCGTGGTTTCCTGGATTTTGTCGTGGTGAAGACCATTATCCTTTACCCTCCATCACACAGTGGTCACAAGATGAGAGATGCTTCCAAAACGGTGGTTTGCTATTGAAGTTGCAGCTGTGAGTGATATACTCCAGGTAAAATAATTTTACTTCTCCCCTCTGCTCTTTTCATTTTTACAATATAGATTTTAAAATTTTTTAAGGAAGAAGAGTGTTGACTATTTTTGAAACTTCACTGTAGGTGGTAAGTTACTGTGACAAGGATGAAGGAGAGTGTGAGAAGAAAAGTTTGCTACCAGATTTAAATCCTACATTTCGCAAACAATCGGGTAAGCCTCGGTTTACCATGAGGTCCCCTTCTGCAATTGTGTAAGAACCATGGCATGGTTTTTGGTGGGAAGTGACTCTGGTGTAATTTGGGGTTTATACGTCGTGACTATATTTAGGTTAATTTTTGTTGTTTTGAAAAGACCGTGAGGCTGTACATATAATATGTTAGGTTTTCAAAGGATTAGGGTTAGGATTATTTCCATGCTTGAAAGAAAGAAAAAAGGGTACGTTTTTAAGAAGAAACTTCCTGACCTGATGGTTGACAACAAGGTAAAAAAAAGATTTTGGTTTTGATAAATTACTTGTGATTCTAACCTGAAGATGCCATTTGGCATATAACGATTTTTATTGGAAAATGTTTTTGGTGAGGATGTAACAGTGGAAGAGGAACTTAATTTTATTATAGACCTTCCTATAAGGACATTTGTGTAAAATTTATTTACATTTGGCTTGCAAAATCAGTCGATTTTTAAATTTCATACTACTATTTGAAAAATGAGTTAGTTTGACGTTTTTACTATAAACTAAGTGTGTTGTGAACTCTATAAATTTTATTTGTATAAATCTTATGTGTTTTAAAAAGGTAAAAACAACTATTTATTACCAGAATATTTCAAGTGACCATGTGCAATCGAATACTGAGGGTTTGATTCAGTGACCCTAGCTTGATTTATTAAACTCTGTTTAATTTTAATAGATTGTACCCTGTTGTGTAAAATATCAATTGGATATATATATATATATATNTTTATATCATTTTCATTTTTATTTATACTTTGCATTGATTTGTTGTGTTTACTATTGATTATTTGATATTTGATGTTACTACAATTTCATTATACTATTTATAAAATCTAAAGTTGCTCCATTTACATTATTTTTCTGTAATGTATTAGTTAATAATTATGTGTATGTATATATTAGTTTAAGCCTTTAAAAAGAACACATTTACACAAACTGTGTACTGGTTTTCAGTAAACATTCTTTTAAGGTACTTTATGGTTATAAATTGAACAGTTGTAATTAAATAATGCAACTTCTGAAAAAGAGGAATCTTTCTTTTAAACATTTCTATAAATATTAACAGTAGAAAGTAAATACTCGGATTCCTACAAATCTTGACTTGATTTATTCATCAAACTTAATTTCACCTATTGTACTAGAGTACTACCTCCTCGTAGGTGTGGAAAAATACAGTCAGGTAATTCATTCATCAGTAAATTTATACTAACCCTAATTCATTTATTCTAATACATATTTAACCAAAATTTATCTCTTTGAACAATAAAAGATTTAACTAACTAATTGTTTTTTTTTAAACCAATGAAGCAGTCATATAAATACATTAACTCCTAATTTCAAACATTCTAGTTCCTATGCTTGCATAGAGAAAATTAAATAACATTTAGAACCTGGTAATAGTGCAGAGGAGACAACAACCTAAGGAGCCCGTTCCACCCAACCAATTCATGAAGATAGCTGAGCTGCAAATCTTAGGACCCCCAAGCATGTCTACTGGTCCACCTGGTTGAAGGCACTGGATGAGAGAATAGGTTAAGAAATCCCTGCAACTACACAAATTAATCAACAGTAATACTTCTTCCTGTAGCAGTAAGAACTCGACCAAAACAGCTGCACTAGTTCAGTAATTCAGCACTTTCCCACTCAACACTTCTGCCTTTCCCCTCCATTGAACCTCTTGTGCACAAATTTCACTCAGAAATTTCACAAGTAAAAATGGAACAGCCTCATCTAAATTTGATGGATAGTTTTATTAGCATGCCTAGGTATTTTGGGTCAGTTTTTCACTGAATGAGCCACCTTCTCTTGTTCAACTTTCTTTGGGAATATGACCACAAAAATAGGGAAGTTCCCTCCTGCAACAGCTAGAAGTAGTTTGAGGTTGTTTCCAAGTGTCAATATTCTCTCAACCTATCCTATTCCACCAAGTGGCCAGTAGACACTCATTTAACAGCCTCCTTAAGTTGTTGTCTCATCTTTTATTTATTAATTAATAAAATATTCAACAATTAAATACAATTATCCTTGACCCTACTTGGTCAATAATTACAAACTTTACAATAAAATTAAAGCATAATGTCTTCTCAAACATAAAATGTTTTTGCAATATGGGGTATATGACATACACACCCCATTAAATATAACATCGTCCTCGATGTTATTTTTTTCATCGTCCTCAGAGTTTCCCTGGAACAGAATTGGATATGCTACCTGCATATGACTCTCCAATTCCTAGGTGGCTTCTTCTAGACTAATATGCTTCCATTGCACCTTCACCTTTCCAATGGTGTGATTTCGAATCAAGATCTCCCTCTTGTCGAGGATATAACATGGTTCCACCAGAAAATATCCTCCGGGTTCCACCCCCACATCATTCCAATTTATAACATGAGTAGCATCAAGTACATATCTTTTTAAAACAGAGATATGAAAAACATTATAAACTTTTAAGTTTGGTGGTAAATTGATCCGTAGGACCTCAACTTTAGTGCATTAAAAATTTTGTTGTAAAAGAATGTGATCAACAGGTTAATTAATGGAACAGCATTAACAGAAATTAAATGCTCAGACAAAATTGAAAGGAAAAACCACAACACTGATAGACAGATACAGGAAGAAAACACAGAACCAGAGTCATAAACAAAATTTGATAACAGAGTTCACCCCCTCCACCGGGCTACATCTCTGGGTCCCTCTCCAATGGGAACCGATCCAATTAATCTCTTAAAATGGTACAAAATGGTTCTGGAAAACAACTTCAGCAACTGTAAAACAAAATGCTGTACAAAGTCTTTAAGACCTTTCTCTAAAAATTACAAGCAGCCTTCGTAAGGCAAAGAAAGCCAAAGTATGACAGAGAATGTTGACTTCCACAGCAACAGCATCGGAATACTTTACAATAAACTCTCCAAGCTTCGCATAACTGAGAAACGATGTACTGCTCTCTCCACGAACTGAGTCCCCCCCATGGAACCATCCCTGGTTCCTCTCCTTTATACTCATTTCACCGTTACAAATGAGCCAAAGTGAAAAAATAAAATGTGACTATTCACATCTCCCTGCCAAATGCCAACTCGTTATCATAGCAGGTTGTTTTCACATTCCCGTAACCATTGCATCAGGATGTGCATATGTCTTTCAACGTTATCCCAACTGTGGCATAACTGCCAAGAAAATCTTTGCCAAACTATTACAAATAAGCTGTACACATTATGAAATATCCTTCCACATCATAATGTTCCACATGGGAGGTATTCCCGTCATGCCAAGGATCTGAACTCCTCTATAACGTTAAAACGCAACAACATTGTGCACCAGACTACAAACCGTTTAGAAATGTCACCGCGCCATGTGCATTGAAGTCAAAAATTTTTGTCATCTGTGCTTCTACCATTGCGGAAGGGGATGTCCTTAGGACCTCCGATATTCTATCTCAATCGGCTGTCATTTCATTTTCCATCAAGACGTCTTGTCTCTAAGTCTTCCGCAGTTGCGGACGGCAGATGGTAAAGTCTCCCGATTTGACTTTTCAAACCTCGTGTCGCTATGTGCGCCACTCCGTAAGTCTTGGGCTTCCACCGTTGTGGCTCCCATTCCGCTCTGACTTCTGATCCTTTATATCTCGGCCGTTACGGCTCCCGTTCCGCTCCGACTTCCGATCCTTTATATCTCCGTAGTTGCGGCCCATGTTCCACTCCGACTTCCGATCCATCCTTTAAGTTTCCGCCGTTGCAGAAGGAAAAATCTCTTATGAGCTCTGACGTTGCGGAAGGAAAAATCTCTTGTGAGCTCCGACATTGCGGAAGGAAAAAGCTCTTGTGAGCTTTGATGCTTATATTTTTGCCGTCCGATTTTTCACCCGGGGCTTCTTTGAACCATTGTACCATATTGGATCTTTTAAAGAGGAATAATCCATCGGATCAATCCTCCCCATTGGAGAGCTTTTGGACCACCAAAAGCCTGAATTATTCTACAAGTAAGTGAGGGTAAAGTTCCCTCACTTTTCCAATCTCCATCCATCTTGCTTTGCTAGGATGCATTCCTTTCAGCCCCACTCGAAGGTATTCAGCATTCCCCCTTCATGAAGTTCTTACATTTATGTCAATAATAACATCATCATGCAACTCTCTCATATATTCAGGTGCCAAATCATCAACTGAAGGAATTTGTACGTTATTTTCCTCATCCATGATCATAGGAGGCTCATACAATTTAAGATTCTCAACATTGACAACTAAATAAATTTGCATGTATGGAGGTAAATTCAAGCGAAAAGCATTAGTACCGATCTTTTCCAATATCTAAAAAGGACCATACCTGATAGGCTTAAGCTTTTTACCTTCACCTTTCATTCTTTCTTTGGTGATTTGTAACCAAACTCGGTCACCAACCTGAAATTGATGATCAATTCGATGCATGTCATGCCTGGCCTTGTACTTTTCCTGGCTCTTCTCCAACTGTTCTTGAACTGCTTGCTGCACTGCTTGGATTCTCTGAATGAACTTTAAAGCTTTATCTGCATCATGATGTCCATCCACTGCATCCTTTCCAAAAGAGAAGTCCATCAGTTTTTTTGGCAGATAACCAAAACAAGTTTCAAAATGAGATCTTTTTGTGCAAGAATGAACTGCATGATTGTAAGCATGCTGTATATACTGCAACTACTCATCCCAAAGTTTAGGATGTTTACTACAATATCCTATGAGCAGCTGAACCACTGTTTTGTTCACTACCTCTGTTTGTCCATCGGTCTATGGATGAAAAGTTGTACTCTTCTTCAACTTAGTGTCCATAAGCTCCCATAAAGTTGACCAGAGTTTTCCCAAGAACCAGGAATCCCGATCAGATACAATAGACATGGGTAGCCCAAAATGTACCCAAACATTTTGAAAGAATAAAAGAGTTGTTTGTTCAGCAGTGATCTGTTTATTACATGGCATTAAGATACACATTTTGCTGAATCTATCCACAACAACATATAGATAAGCATGCCCTTTTCTAGACATAGGTAGTCCTCCTACAAAGTCTATAGAAATTCTTTCCCAAGGATGAGAAGAAACTGGAAGAGGAGTGTACAAACCCAATTTCCTATTGCTAGGCTTACTTGTTGCACACATAACACAACCTCTTATATATTTAGCTACAGTTTCTTGCATCTGAGGCCAATAACCGTGATTCTGCAATACAGACAATGTTTTACTTACTCCAAAATGTCCTGCAATTAATGAACTATGTGCTTCTCGAATCACATGCACTCTTTATTTCTCTGGAATACAGAGTTTACCAAGATGATACAAAATTTGACTATGCACATAATAGTTCTCTTCCTGTTTACCATGTATTAGTGATGTATATACTTTCTTAAAATCTTTATCTTCTGCATATTGTTCAATATAACTTTCATGTGTTAATGAACTGTTCTGAAGAATGATTGAAGCATTCATAGGTGGCCTTGATAACATGTCTGCTACTTTATTATGAATTCCCTTTTTGTACTTAATTACAAGATGAAACTGTTGTAAGAACCCCATCCATCTTAAATGCCTACTTTGTTGTATTTTATTTTGAGATTGTAAATATTGAAGTGGTTGGTGATCAGTATGTATGACTATTTCTTTTCCCATGATATAATCTTTCCACTTCTTCACACTCTGTACTAAAGCATACAATTCTTTGTCATAGGTCAGATAGTTACTTACCGCAGTAGAGAATATTTTTGAATGGTAACAGACTGGCTTCCTTCCTTGCATCAAAACTGCTCCCATGGCAAACCCGCTGGCATCAGTTTCGATCTCAAATGGCTGCTACAAATCTGGCAATGTCAGAACTGGTGCGGTTCTAATCCTTTCCTTCAAAGTGTCAAAGGCTCTCTAATGATTGCCTCCCCACCAGAAAATTTCTTTAATGCTTGTCAGCGCATGTAATGGATCAGCAATGGAAGAAAACCCAGAAATAAATTTCCTCCAATACTGAACCGCACCTAGAAAACTTCTGATTTTAGTAACGGTGTTAGGCCGTGGCCAATTTACAATGACAGCAACCTTGGCTGGGTCCACTCGTAGGTGGCCTCCACCAATAATATGGCCTAGATATACTAAAGAAGTTTTAGCAAATTCACATTTAGACATTTTTACATAAAGCTTTTCCTTTCTCAATACATCTAAAATTTTCTTCACATGTTCAACATGCTCTTCCCAAGTTTTCCTAAACACAAGGATATCATCTAGATATACAATTACAAAATTATCAATGAATGAATGAAAGACATCATTCATGACCCGCATGAAAGTAGCAGGTGCGTTACAAAGCCCAAAAGGCATCACAAGCCATTCATACAAACCTTGTTTTGTCTTAAACGTTGTTTTCCAGGCATCATTTTCAGCAACACGGATTTGATGATACCCACTACGCAGATCCAATTTTGTAAAATAAATGGTATGTTTCAACTGATCAGCCAAATCATCAATGCGAGGAAGAGGATACCTGTTTTTAATGGTGATTTTGTTAAGGGCCCTGTAGTCGATACACATCCTCCACGACACATCCTTCTTGGGAACCAAGACTATAGGAGAGCCGCAAGGAGAAGTGCTTGGCCGGATGACCCCCTTCTCAATCAGCTCCTGAACCTGCTTCTTGATCTCCTCATTCTGCATTACAGACATCCAGTACATGGCTATGTTCAGGAGTGGCACATCCTGCTACAAATGTATCTCTTGCTGAATCTCCCTCTTTGGTGGTAACCCCTTTAGATCTTGAAATAAATCATCATACTCAGAAATAATTTCAATTAGTTCATATTTATGCTCAGAGTCACACCCTTCAAAATATTTAGAGATCTCATCATTTTTCATCTTAACCATCATTAACACAAAATTCTTACTAGCATTTACCAACCTCTTCATTTGTCCTGCAAAGACTATGGCTAGATTGGTCTTTATCTTATGTGCTCGTACAATATATTCCACACCATCTTTAAAAAGATGATACTTATTTTGCTCTCTATAAAAGACTGCTTTCCAGTCATAATGATCCAATTCTACCTCATCCCTAAACTTTTCAGTAATTGCAAATTTTAATACACATTTCCTTGTAACTTGCAATCGTGTATCATTAGTAACCCAGCCTAGAGGATAGGTCTTTTCATGAGGCACAGTAACTAAATGCAATTTCTTAACCACTTCTTCTGATATCAGATTTACTTGTGAACCCCTATCAAACAATGTATCAATCTTTGTGTGATTTGCAATGACACAAACATGAAACAGTGCACTTCTATCTTTATCATTTTGCTTAGAAGTAGATGGCAGACTTGTACTTGCACTAGGACTTGATTTTGCATCAATGGGAAGTGAGATACTTTTATCCTGACCCTAGATTCCGACAGCTGTAACCTTTGTTTCATCACCTGAGTCAGATCTTAAGTCTTGAATAACTGCTGCAGTAACTTTTGCTTTTCCTTTGTCCTTGTTTCCTCCGTACTTCTTTGGCCTTAACTTCGGATGAAGTTTCCAACACTTAGAGACATCATGTCCCTTCTGACAATGCGAACACGTAGGCTTTTCACCCTCTTTCTTAACAGTAGCCATATTCTTTTTCCCCTTATCTTTACCTTTCGATTTGCTGTCAAATTTAAAATATTTCTTCACAAAAGTATCATTAGCATGCTTACCCCTGGCTTCTAAATGGGTAGCTTGAACACATACATCATTCAAATTACTAGGATTAAACATCAACAAAGTATGCTTCAAATAAGAATGCATGCCACCAATGTACTTAAGAAGAGTTTCCTGTGTATCTAACGAAACATTCAATGCAATAGCCCTCTTCCTGAATTCATGAGTATAATCTTGAATGTTTTGTCCTTTAGCTTGTCTAAACATTTTCCAACTCATGGTTAATTGCTACATGTGACCTAAAGGATAAAATTGCTTTCTTAATACTTCGATGAATTCATTCCAAACTGAAATAATTTTACCATTCTTTCGAAGATCTTGCTAAATCTTGCTCTCCCACCAAGTAAGAGCCATTCCACTCATTCTCAAAGTGGCCAATTGAATCCTGGAAGGGTCATCATTAATGCCCTGCACCCTGCAATATACTTAAAGCTGCTTGATCCAATTGTCTAACTTTTCAGCATCTAAATCTCCATTATAAATTGGTAACTCAAACTTAACATCCAATTTGAAGTAAGGCATATTAGAATTTGCATGAGAATTATGTGAATGAGAAGTATGAGAAGAAGAGAAAGTTTGAGTAGTATCAAGAGGATCACCATCACCTCCTACTCCTTTGCCCTTTTCTTCCTTCTTCACTTCTGCATCTTTGGATGAATATCCTTCTTCTTTCTTCTTCCTTTCTGCTCACTCATCGAGTAGAATTTCCATCATGGATTTCATGCTCATAAAATCCTCCAGAAACTCAGTTTCAGAAATAACAGGTTTTTCCCGTTCGGTAGGTCCTTCTTCTTCCCCTCGTGGAGAAGACATGGTTCTTGAGAATGTTCTCCTAGAGCCAATCTCAGGATCTCCTTCAACTAATTCTCCTTCACCAACCTTTGACCTGGACTTGGTAAGCATTCACAAACTTGCACAATAGTCAACCAGCTCTGATACCATAATATGATCCGTAGGACCTCAACTTTAGTGCATTAAAAAGTTTGTTGTAAAAGAATGCGATAAATAGGTTAATTAATGGAACAGCATTAACAGAAATTAAATGCTCAGACATAATTGAAAGGCAAAACCACAACACTGATAGACAGATACAGGAAGAAAACATAGAACCAGAGTCACAAACAGAAGTTGATAACGGAGTTCACCCCCTCCACCGAGCTATGTCTCTGGGTCCCTCTCCAGGGAACCGATCCAATTAATCTCTTAAAATGGTACAAAATGGTTCTAGAAAACAACTTCAGCAACTATAAAACAGAATGTTGTACAAAGTCTTTAAGACCTTTCTCTGAAAATTACAAGCAGCCTTCGTAAGGCAAAGAAAGCCAAAGTATGACAGAGAATGTCGACTTACACAGTAACATCATCGGAATAATTTACAGCAAACTCTCCAAGCTTCGCATAACTGAGAAATGGTGTACTACGCTCTCCACGAACTAAGTCCCCCCCCTAGAACCATCCCTGGCTCCTCTCCTTTATACTCATTTCGCCATTACAAATGAGTCAAAGCGAAAAAAGAAAATGCGACTGTTCACATCCCCCTGCCAAATGCCAACTCGTTATCATAGCAGGCTATTTTCACATTCCTGAAACCGTTGCATCAGGCTATTCATATGTCTTTCAACGTTATCCCAACTGTGGCATAACTACCAAGAAAATATTTTCCAAACTGTTACAATTAAGCTGTACACATTATGAAATATCCTGCCACATCATAATGTTCCACATGGGAGGTATTCCCGTCATTCCAAGGATATGAACTCCATTATAACGTTAAAATGCAACAACACTGTGCACTAGACTGTAAACCATTTAGAAATGTCACCGCGCCATGTGCATTGCAGTCGAAAGTTTTTGTCATCTGTGCTTCCGCCATTGCAGAAGGGGATGTCTTGGGACCTGCAATATTCTGTCTCAATCGGCTGTCATTTGATTTTCCATCGGGACGTCTTGTCTCTAAGTCTTCCGCAGTTGCGGATGGAAGATGGTAAAGTCTCCCAATTTGACTTTTCAAACCTCCCGTCGCTATGTGCGCTGCTCCATAAGTCTTGGGCTTCCACTGTTGTGGCTCCCGTTCCACTCCGACTTCTAATCCTTTATATCTCCACCGTTGTGGCTCCCGTTTTGCTCTGACTTCTGATCCTTTATATCTCCGCCATTGCAGCTCCCGTTCCACTCCGACTTCCAATCCATCCTTTAAGTTTCTGCCGTTGTAGAAGGAAAAATCTCTTGTGAGCTCCGACGTTGTGGAAGGAAAAAGGTCTTGTGAGCTCCGACGCTTATATTTTTGCCGTCCGATTTTTCACCCGCGGCTTCTTTGAACCATTGTACCATATTGGATCTTTTAATGAGGAATAATCCGTCGGATCATAAATCCAATTGGTATGCCACCTATCCCATTCTGGACAGTATTTCGAAAGGCCCAAAATATCTGGGTGCAAACTTAGCACAACTTCCTAACTTTAAAGAACTCTTTTTAGGTCTTACCTTTATGAAAACATGTTCACCCACCTGGAACTCTTTCTGAGTTCGTTTAAGATCTACTTCAATTTTCTGTCTATCTTTTGCAACTTTTAAATTACCTTGCACCTGCTTTACAATCAACTCCATCTGCTTTAATAGCTCAGGTCCTAGTACTAACCTGTCAACTGGGTTACTCCATGATATGGAAGTGTTGCACTTCTGCCACACAAAATTTCAAATGGGATGTATTTTATTGAAGCTTGATAGTGGTTGTTATAAGAAAACTTAACTGAGTGTAAGTAATCCTCGCATTTACCTGTCTGTTATCTAACATACATCCTTAGCATATCTTCCAATATTTGATTCACCCTTTCAGTTTGTCCATCCGTTTGAGGGTGAAAAGATGTACTAAAATTTAAAGTAGTATTTAGACCTTTAAATAGAGACTTCTAGAAATTTTCTATAAAGTTAGGGTCTCTATAAAAAATTATAACTTTTGATATCACATGTAAACAAAATATTTGTTTCATAAATATTTCAGCAATATTATCAACCTTGTGGGTGGTCTTTACTGGTATAAAATGAGCTTCTTTACTGAGTTTATCAACAACTACCATAATCGAATCATTATAATTATGATTTCTAGGTAGACCTATAATAAAATCAAGACTGACTATTTCCCATTTCCAACTAGGAATTGGTAACGGTTGTATTATACCGGCTAGATGCTGGTGTTCAGTCTTAACCTGTTGACATTCAAAACATCTGGCAATATACTCTACCAACTCATTCTTCATATTTGGCCAAAACTAATCTTTCCGCAACATGGTTATGGTATTTTGATATCCAGGATGTCCTAAGTAAGGAGTCTTATGTATCTCATTTAAAATGAGCAGCTTGATTTTAGGTAAATTGGATATATACAATCTGTTTTATAAAGTATTAATCCTTTATCATTTAGACTATACCCTGTATTTGAACTTTCAGTTAAATTTTCTGCTACTTTAGCTTGTAATTTATGATAATTTTCATCCAATTTTACTCCTTCATCTAGTTGATCTTCTAAATGATTTTTATAAGTACTGATTGCTGCCACGAAATTCAATCTTTCATTTCTACTTAAAGCATCAGCAACTTTATTTTCTTTCCCCTTAATATGTTGGATCTCAAAATCATACTCGCTAAGGAAAGCTAGCCACCTAGCTTGCCTTGCATTTAAATTTGGTTGATCCAACAAATATTTTAAACCCTTATTATCCATCATTAACATAAATTTCCTTCTGATTAACTGATGGCGCCACATCTTCAAAGAATGTATGACGACAACCAACTCTATATCATAGGTAGCATAATTTTTTTCATGAATATTAAGTTTTCTAGACTCGTATGAAATTACATGTCCTTATTAAGTTAAAACCCCACCTAGACCATCATTGCATGCGTCAATACATACGACAAATTCCCTATTAGGATCAGCAATTCTTAAGATTGGTGCAGTAGTTAACAATGTTTTTAATATCTTAAAACTTTCTTCACACTTTTGATTCCACTCGAATTTCTTTCCTTTTTTCTATAAAGAAGTTATGGAATTTGCAATTCTTAAGAATCCCTTAATGAATCTTCGATAGTAACCGGTGATCCCCATGAATGATCGCATGTTAGTCACATCCTTAGGGACTGGCCATTTTTCAATTGCTTTTATCTTTTCTGGATCAACCGAGAACACCTCTTTAGTTATCACATGACCCAAGTATTGTATTTTATCTTTAAAGAAGTCGTGCTTAATGAATTTAGCATAAAGTTGATGTTCCCTTAACACTTGTAAGACAATTTTTAAGTTTTCCTCATGTTCTTCTTTAGACTTAGAATAAATTAGAATGTCATCAATGAAAACTACTACGAATTTATCGAGGTACTTATGCAATACGTTATTCATTAAACACATGAAGACAGCCGGGGCATTAGTGAGCCCAAATGGCATGACAACAAACTCACAGTGACCATATCTAGTCCTAAAAGTTGTTTTAAAAATGTCTTCATCTTTTATCCAGACTTGATGATAACCAGATCATAAATCTGTTGGAGACATTTACCACAATACACACTCATTTTGGTCAATTTGTCCTAGTCAAACCACTATCCTAAGTTTTATTGACTTAATTGACATCAAAGGAGCACTAGATGACATCAGCACGAGCACAACCATTACTACCTTCAGTTAAGAAGGATAACTTAGCCTTCTCCTACATTCGGGGAGGCTAACTGGAGCACTCCAGGGGTGATCTGAGTGTCATTAATGCTCCATATTGCTAACTGATTGTTACAATCAGTTAAATAGAGTAGTGAAGGCGCCTTCCTTCATTAAATTGATTATTTATTGATTATTTAATGAACTGCACTCAACAGGGGCGCCTCCAACCACTTCTGATGGTCATTTACACTTCAATTAACCTCATCAAGGTTCATTGGAGTCATTGATGCACTACCACTTGTTGGTTGGCTTGCAGTGACATGTGTCTGAGCTACTTTCGGTTAGACTCAGTCATTTATTGCACTCTAACTTTAGTTAGGGCTTATTTGATTTAATTAGGGTTTTAATCAGTGGTTAACTTGAGTGTTGACTGTGGCTTACATTCAGTTAAGCTAGACTCACTCATTCAATTCGAATGACCTCCTTTGGAATTCGAATTGCTTTGGCATTCATGCTTCTAGCATGATCATTGTATTGTGTTATTCATTATTCTTTTGATTATACAGAGCTTCTACTTCCATTGCAGCACCATTTTTCCAATTTTATGATTATCTGTCTATATTCTTTGTGAGACTATGTTTTCAGTTCCTAGACCACTATGACAAATTAATATAGTATCAGAGCTCAAGACATGATGAAGCTCATATCTTTCAAAAACAAGTTTTTTGACAGATCTTCCATGAAATTGAGCAATAGCTCAAAAATCCAGCACTACACCAGAAGCCAAGGCTTACCACTTAATACCCCAAGTAAGGAATTTGTTGATCAAGCTTGCTTGATTGACTATGTTGGGTGTGATGAAAGCCTAAAATGTGCAGGCTGTCTGACCTTACAATGCCCTTTTTGTTGTGATTTTCAGGTTTTTAACAAGTGAAATCATTCGCTCCAACAGATTCAGATGGATTCTTCCATAGATCTTTTGACTCCGTTCAATTTCCACTCATGGAAAGGAGATATGGAGATCCAACTACATGCAAGAGGACTCTATAGGGTCACTATGGACACTAAAGAAGAGCCTACTTCTGTGACAAACAAAGCTAGATTGTTGAACAAGAAGGATGAAGCATTCGGATTCTTGTGCTTCTTTGTTTCCTGGGATCTTCTTTTCCATCTTTCAGGATTAAAGAATCCAAAGGAAATTTGGGACAAATTGGAAACCCTATATGGAAAGCAAGATGATTTGATATTTTACCAGCTCGAAAATGAATTGATGTCTCTCCATCCTTCCAATTTCGAGGCCTTGAATGACTTTTTCACAAATTTCAAGCACATTGTCTTACTGTTGAAGCAATGTAAAGTGGAGAAGGAGGATGATCAACTCATCCTCACCATACTCTCCAAACTTGGAGCTGATTATTTATTTTTTGTCTCTACATTCCATGTGGGGAATCCCACAACCCCTAGATGGAAGATTCCTACACTCAATTCCTTCATTGAGTCCTTAACAAGTGAACATGATAAGCTTGTCTAGATGGGGATCATCAGATCCTCCCATGATCAAGCCCCCCATGTCTCGGGGCCCAAATATCTGAAGGGTAAAGGAAAGCAGCAGAAGAACCCAAAAACTAAATTCAAAGATCCTAATCCTAAAGTTGAAAACCAGCAGCATGATGAGTCTTCCAGCTCAAATAAGAACAAAGGGAAAGGGAATCATGGAAAAAAAAAAGTCAAGTGTTCATACTGCAGGATGGGCTTCCACCCTAAACATTTCTACATGAATAAAAAGCTTGATGAAGCTACCTGTCTCCTTGAGAGAAATCACATCAATCTTTCAAAAAGCTTTCGAAGGAGAGATCAGCAAGATCAGGAACCACAGCATGAAAGAGGTCATGCCCTCATGGCAAGCACTTCAAATTCCAAAGCACTCTTGATTGATTCTGGAGCTTCGAATCACATGATGGATAAAAGGGACTCCTTCTCATCTTTGGAGACCAACAAATCCATCCACATCCACATGGGAGATGACTCCACCATCATTTCAGAAGGACAAGGTACGGTTGATCTTGAGAATGGCTATTTTTCAAATGTTTTGTATGTACCGTCTTTGGCATCAAATATCCTTAGTGCCTATCAAATGACACATACAGGAATGCCTAAGAGAGTATCTTTCAGCCCAAATGATGTTGAGATAATGGAACTTGCATCCGGGAAACTTGTTGCTAAAGGCCTTGCAAACCATCATGCAAAAGCCTATGAGTTTTCCCACTTTGTGGCAAATTCAAAGCCCACCGCACTGCTGACTCATGGAAATGAAGTTAATAAAATATGGCATGAGAGGTTTGGCCATCTCAATTTCAAATAATTTCAGCAATTACAGAAAAACTCCATGGTTGAAGGCCTCCCAGTCATCAAGGAAACCACTAGAATTATCAAGGGCTATGTTGTTGGAAAGCACCCTGAGCACAAGTTCGATCGGGGGAAGGAAAACTGAGCTACATGCATCTTGGGGCTGATACATTTTGATATCAGTGGTCCCATGCCTATCACATCCATGAATGGATCAAGGTATCTTCTAACTTTTATTGATGATTTTTTCAGGTACACATGGGTCTTCTTTCTCAAAAAGAAGTTTGAAGTATGTGAAAAACTCACTAAACTAAAGGCCTTGATCGAGAATGCATCTGGGCTTAAGATCAAGATCTTGAGATATGATAATGCTAGGGAGTATGTCAGTAATTGTTTGCTGCAAATATGATCCCAAATTGGTATTCAGGTCCAACATTCAAATCCCTACACTCCCCAGCATAACGGTGTAGCCGAAAGGAAGAATCGATCTCTCAAGGAGATGACCACCTGTATGTTGGAATCAAAGAAGTTGGCTGAAAATTTGTGGGCTGAAGCCATGCATGCTGCAGCACATATTTAGAAAAAATTTCCACACTCATATGTGAAAGTAAAGACCCCTTTTTAAGCATACTTCGGACACAAGCCGAATGTGTCGAACTTGCGGGTGTTTGGGTCCACTGCATGGGTCCGAATTCCACTTGATAAAAGGAGGGATTTGCAACCGCAAAGCATAGAATGTCTGTTTATTGGGTATCCTAATGAATCAAGAGGTTTTAAGCTGTTGTATATCAAAACAAAATAGATCATCATCGAAAGGAATGTCAAGTTCGATGAGCCTCTTCAGGAGGTGGAACTAGTGAAAGAGAAAACTGCTGAATTTTCTTCCTATTCTACTAAATATTTGGATGATGAAATTGGGGGTGATGACCCTAATTTGGATCCTCTGATTTCTGATATCAATATATATAAAACATCAGATGCTGAATCAAAACCTAAAGTACAAAATCATCTCCCAACATGGGCCCGACAGACACTCTCCTCTGTAGGAGATAACATTGGAAATTCGGATGATCCAAGGAGAACCCGGTCTGATTTCCAAAGAGCAGGTATTGCACTCTCTTGTCCTGATAATTTACTATACAAAACTTGTTATTTGATTAATATGTCAGAACTAAATTACTACTACCATGCTCGGAAGGATCGGAGATGGCAAGTTTCCATGGATGAAGAGATGAATTCTCTTCAGAAAAACACTACTTGGGAGCTAGTTTCTCTTTCTCCGGGAAGGAAATTGGTTCAATGCAAGTGGGTGTTTCAGACTAAGGTTGCTATAGATGGAAGAACCTAAAAATATAAGGCAATTCTGGTGGCAAAATATTTCTCCTAGGTCCAAGGTGTGGACTACCATGAGACTTTTGCACCGGTTGCAAAAATGGACTCCATCCGCCTAGTTTTGGCAATTTCAGCATCTAAGCACAGGAAAGTGCATCATATGGATGTTAAGTCATCCTTTCTGCATGGATATATTCATGAGGAGATATACATGAAGCAACCTGAGGGCTATATCTCTGATCTATATTTGGGTTGCAAGCTAAAGAAGTCACTATATAGGTTAAAATAGACCCCAAGAGAGTGGTATTCCAAGATGGATGCCTTCCTTCTCTCGTAAAACTTCCAAAGGTGTAAATCATATACAAATGTGTATATACAACAGTCTTATGGTAATTTGATTATTAATTTTTTATATGTTGATGATTTACTGATCACAATTAGCATAGTTGCTTCTATTTCAGTCATCAAAACTGCTCTTCACAATGCATTTGAAATGAGCGATTTGGAGCTCTTAAAACAATTTTTGGGGCTCGAAATTGAGCAAAATTATGATGGGATAATGGTCACTCAGTCCAAATACATATCATACCTATTAGTAAAGTTTAACATGGCTGAATGTAGGCCTACACCATTCCCTTTCCTTTCAGGGATCAGCCTTGAAGAAGGAAAAAGCACACCTCCCATGGACTGCACTATTTATCGACAGTTGATTGGTAGCTCGTTGTACTTGACACATTTTTGGACTGATATCTATTAAGCTGTGAATTTTGTATCAAGATACATGTAGCAGACCCATAATCTTCATTGGAAGGTATCCAAGAGGATCCTCTAGTATATTCAGGGAACCAGGACTTACGACATTCACTATGTTGCAAACTCCGAGCTAGAGCTGGTTGGTTACACAGATTCTGATTGTGTGGGTGATTCTATTGATCGAAAGTCAAATTCCAGATATGTCTTCATGTTTGGTGGTGGCCCTATTTTTTGGTCTAGCAAAAAGCAGGCCACAATAGAATTATCTTCAGCAGAGAGCGAGTATCGAGGAGCGGTGAATGTTTGCAGCCAAGCAGTTTGGTTGCAAGGAATTCTTTCATAGTTTGATTTTGGTAGTACTTTGTCTATTGTCCTCTTTTGTTAAAATCAAATTATTATTAAGATATCCATAGATCCAGTTACCAGGCAGAGGACCAAGCATGTAGAGATACACATGCACTATATTAGGGAGCTAGTGCATGACAGGGCCATCATTTTGCAATACTGCCTGACTGATGAGCAAATTGAAGACATCTTCACCAAGAGCCATTCAGAAAATAATTTCACTTACCTCCGTTCACTATTGGGGGTGAGTTCATCAGGTTGATCCAACTACTTTCAGTGTTCATATTGAGGGGGGGTTTTCCCACTGGGTTTTCCCTCTTTTCCTCACTTAGTTTGTTTTTTATCATTGTTTGAGTTTCAATATTGTACAGGGTGACCTATGGCCTTAGTTTTCAGGGCCCTAGCATTCTTGTGCATTTTATATTTTCTACTCCTCTTGAGTATAGCTTAAGGGGGGGTGTTGGATACATTTACCACCATACACACTCATTTTGGTCAATTTGGCCTAGTTAAAACACTATCCTAAGTTTTATTGACTTAATTGACATCAGAGGAGCACTAGATGACATCAACATGAGCACAGCCATGCCTACCTTCAGTCAAGGAGGCTAACTTAGGCTTCTCCTACATTCAGGGAGGCTAATTGGAGCACTTTGGGGGTGATCTGAGTGTCATTAACGCCCCATATTGCTAACTGATGGTTACAATTAGTTAAACAGAGCAGTGAAGGAGCCTTCCTTCATTAAATTGATTATTTATTAATTATTTAATGAACTAGAGTTAACAAGGGTGACTCCAACCACTTCTGATGGTCAGTTACACTTCAGTTAACCTCATCAGGGTTCATTGGAGTCATTGATGCAATACCACTTATTGGTTGGCTTGCAATGACATGTGTCTAAGCTACTTTTAGTTAGAATCAGTCATTTATTGCACTCTAACTTCAGTTAGGTCTCAGTTGAGTCAATTAGGGTTTTGATCAGTGGTTAGCTTGAGTGTTGACTATGGCTTACATTCAGTTAAGCTAGACTCACTCATTCGATTCGAATGACCTCCTTGGGAATTTGAATTTCTTTGGCATTCTTTCTTCCAGCATGATCATTGTATTGTATTATTCATTATTCTTTTGATTATACAGAGCTACTACTTCCATTGTAGCACCATTTTGCCAATTTTATGATTATCTGTCTGTATTCTTTGTAAGACTGTGTTTTTAGTTCCTAGACCACTGTGATAAATTAATAAAATCAATCTTTGAAAATATTGTTGCTCCACACAGCTGATCAAACATATCATCTATGCAGAGAAACGGGTATCTATTTTTAATGGTCATTTTATTAAGCTCACGGTAATCAATGCATAAGCGTAGAGTACCGTCCTTCTTTTTAACGAAAATGACAGGTGCTCCCCAAGGAGACATGCTTGGCCTTATATACTTTTTGTCGATAAGTTCATTTAATTGTGATTTTAATTCATTAAGTTCCTGGATATTCATCCGATACGGTGCTTTTGAGTTGGGAACTGCACCAGCTACCAACTCAATAGTGAAATCTAGTTCCCTTTTCAGAGGCAGTACCAGAATTTCTTCCAAAAATACATCTGAATACCCCTTCAGGATTGTAATATCTTCTAGTTTTAATTTTTCTTAATTATTAGTAATTTCTTCATCAGTTACATTTACAGCAAAATCTTTACATCCTTTCCGAACAGTTATCTTTAACTGCAAGGCATAAATTTGTCTGATTGTTGTTTTCCTAGGAATTCCTGTTATGGTTACTATTTATCTTTCATTATTTACGCATGTAAAAATTTTATCGAAACAATTCAAAACTACTCTATGATGTTCTAGCCATTCCATACCAATTAACACTTCATAAGAGCCTAACGGAAGTACATTTAGCTTCACAGAAATTTCAAACTGATTCATAAATAATTAAATAAAAGTCTTTTACAAAATTAATCACTTTTCTTTTTTCTCCTATATAAGATAGTTGAACCAGCCATAACTTTATAAACTTTTCTAGTGGTAATTTTCATTTTTCTACTAAACTAGGAGAGACATAACTCAGGTTAGCCCCTGGGTCAATTAAGATAGAAATGGGTGTTTGATTCAACTTACCTTCTACTTCCACCATGGAAGTTTGATAATAAGCCTGCCTGTTTTCCAACACCGCGTTGATCCTAGACATCCCCCTTGCTAAGTCACCAACAGTCATCTCTTCCTGCACTGTATGAATGTTGTTGACAGTCTTCTTTCTGTTAGGCAAGACTGATGCATAGTGAGGTCCATTACAATCTCAACACTTTATTGGTTCTTTACGTTCATTATTCTTAACGTAGTTGCTGTGATTATTAGCAGGTTCCTTATTTCTAGGGCCATTTGGGTTTGACTGTGAGTTACATTTACTTCCTTGAAAAATTTTATTAAGAAAATTGCATGCATTATTATTCTCAAAATTGCGGTTACGTGTGAAACCCTTCTTCTTATGTTCAAAATTATTAGACCTATTGGCCTTCCAGTTTGGCATGTTTCCCCTTTTTCGGTTCTGCTCATAGAAAAAAATTTCCTTTCGCATAGCCTCTTCAATGGTTTTAGGATTATCATATTCAATTCTATATTTAATGTGAAAAGGTAAACGGCTCAGAAAATGTTGCACCTTGGGATTCTCGTCCACAATGTAAGGCACGTAACGTAGTAAACTTAAAAATTTATTGTTTAATTCCTTCATGTTTATAGTTCCCAACTTTAGTTCATAGAACTCTTTAGCTCGCTCTTCATAATACTATTCCGACAGAAACTTCTTTTTAAAGTATTTTTTAAAGATACTCCAGTTAATGTTCTTTTCCTTAATACCTTTTACTCATTTTAATCCTGCCACCAGATATATGCCTTTCCAATTAAGTTGTATATGGTCATTCTATCTTTTAACTTATTGAAGTAATTATAGATTTGGAAATAATTCTTCATTCTGGACATCCATGCTTCGGCTTCCTCCCCTTTCTCTATCTCGCCGTTGAAAGTTTATGGTTTTATCTTTTTAAATTCTCCTGAAATTTCCTCATAAGGCTTATATTTTCTTTTCATATATTGGCAATTATCTTCACTGCTATCACTAGAGTACTGGTGATTCTTCCTGTGTGAATCACCATAAATTTCAGAGGACGAACTACTTTCAATTTTAGAATGTTTGGAATTTTTACTTTTATGTTGGTAGGACGTATTGTCAGATCCTATCTATTTATCCTTCCCTTCACTCTGAAATTTGTCCATCAGTATCTGGTTGAACTCCTCTCGAGCTCTTAGAATTATTTCGTTCTCTTTTTTAACTGTTTCAATTTCAGTTTTTAATTCTTTAACGGTTTGTAATAGTTCAGAGGAATTGTTAGTTGTTTCTTCTTTAACCGATTCTTTTCTAGAAATACTTTGTTCGTTTAATGGGAACCCTTCATCTGCATATTCTTCGATTCTTTCGATACCTGCAGCTCTAGTTCAGAAAAATATTTCTAGTAACAACATTTACAAGAAAATAATAAATTAGTACACATGCATTTCTATTTACTGTTTGTTTACGCGGGTTGAGCCACATTCAAGCCTAGTGTCTGAACGTGTGCTCTAATACCATATGTAAAACCCCCAAATTTCATAAAAATTTAAAATTTTCTTGCAACAATTAATGTTTACAAATCATCGCTTAAAAGAGTATCTTAACTGCTAACAGTTAACATTCTAAAAGGTCTAACCTAGATACTAAAAAAATTCATTTCTTAATTTCGATAGTACTTTCTTTACTAACTGCCTTCAAAATTTAGTAATGAAGATCGATCTAGAAAGTAAATGGTCTAAAGTAGTAAGTATCGGCATCAACTATTTATTTAATTGTGAGTACAAGGTACTAAATTTTGTTTCTTTCTTACTGAAGGAACTTTCTGGTTGTGTCGGGGCTTACTTAGCTTATTGAAGCTAATGCAGTGAAATGATGATTCTTCTACAGGTCTTTTTACAGGTAAAACGTTTTGTTTCCAATTTCAAGATCGAGATTAATTATCTCAACTTGCAAAAGTAAAATGATAGAATATTTATTTAATTTAAGGCTTTGAGTAATGAAGGTATTTCCAAACCTATTTCCTTTACAAATCTTGAATTTGTTATGTTATTGCAAAATGTTTGAGGTCTATGTTTTTAACCTTCTTATTCTAGGCTTAAGGATATAATGTTTGCCTATATTTTTTTTATTTAAAGGTATAACTTCTTAGAAATACAACAAAAATAGAAGCATATGTTTTTAGTCTAACTATGACTATAACTTGTAAATATTTTGTTCCCTATCATTGGTATATTACATCCTAATCCTACATGCAACATTAAAGAATGAAAATTTTATAAACTAACTCTTACAATACCTTTATTACTTTTACCAAAGTATTTACATATGACATTGTGTTAACGTCCGCCAGGATGTTAACATAATCAAGTAATAATATGTTTCTAGGTATTTTCATAGGTTTATAAGTGAACATATGCATATGTGAAAATAATGATATATGAAAAGTATATTAATGTTGGGTGTGTGCAAGAGGTTGAGGGTCTCTTTTGGCTCATTAGATGCAATACAAAACTGAAAAAACAGACATCCATCAACTTGCATGGATATTTTGAGACACTTACACAATGAATCTTGTGATGAGTGAAAAACAGGAAATGTAGGAAATTGAATGACCTCTCCAAATATATAATTTTTTTCTATTGAAAACACTGTTAACTATCTAAAGTTAGATATTTTTTAACAGACGCTTTTTTATTTTTGGGTCAAATTATAAGGTATATGTTTTTGTGGGTGCAGCGTCTGAGTGACTAAATGATGGAATAAACTTACCAAAACGGGTATACATATATAGAACATATAGGACTAGTGCACGACTATTTTTCCAATAATAAAAATAATTTTTTTAATTTTTTTTTTTAATTATCTAAGAGATCAAACCTCGAAAATGGTACGTCAATTGTGGGTGCAGTGTTGAATGTCTTAATGCAATTATTTGGAAATGCGTTTTTTATAGCATTTAAATATGGTTGTTCTTTAGTGCACCATACAATTTTTTTTTAAATGGTTAATAAATGAAAGAGATATGGACAAAACACTAACAATGTGTTTTTTGAGTTGAGGAGTGATGATAGAAGATAAATAAGAAAAAAATAGAAAAAATAATGTATTCTTGTTAAAATTTACATATTTGGAATCTGCAAAAAAAACATATATGTTTCTAAAATCTCATAAAAAATGGACATGTGCAACATAATCAGATGAACGGCTAAACACAAGCATATTGAAAATTTGGATATAATGTTGAATTAGCCATGTTTTATCTTACTCCAAGGCATAGGCATGTTGAATCCGAAGCAAAGTATGAATCAGACACATAGGAATAAGAATTCTATGCAAGCATGGGTCGAGGCTCAGCCTTATCATTTGGAGGGAATACATTTTTGAATTTAAACAAAACGGGAGCGTGTTTTATTGAAGCAAAATGGGAGCGCGTTTTAGTGAAGCAAAACAAGAGCATGTTTTAGTGAAGCACAACACGTGCACGTTTTTAAATACTACAATGAGTTATTGTTTTTTCAATTATACTTTTATTATATGTCCCCCCCTAACTCCCTTCTTCCCCCTAACTCTTACTAACCCCCCCTCCTCTTCTCCCTACCTCTA
>LPNX011084330.1:238101-271938 GCA_001517045.1 Pseudotsuga menziesii
AACAGGAGCACATTTTATTGAAGTAAAATAGGAGCGCGTTTTATTGAAGCAAAATGGGAGCACGTTTTATTGAAGCAAAACGGGAGCGTGTTTTAATGAAGCAAAACGGGAGCACATTTTATTGAAGCAAAATAGGAGCACTTTTTTGCAAGGTAAAACAGGAGCGCATTTTATTGTACTATCCTAATTGGAATGCATGTTGGCAGCCTTGGGACTAGGCTTGGCAGGGTCGGGATTGCTTGGGATGATTTATATTTTATGGATCAAGAGTGATTGACTTCATTCTGCCATTGCATCTAAAAGGTCCATCAACTTTTTGCACTCACCCTGCCATTAACCACAGTAATTAACGTGTGTATGTGCAAAATTATACAATATATTAATATCAGCGTAGCATTAGCATATAACGTTTGTTTGTATTGTAGGCTTAACGATGCCATTCAAGAATATAGAGAAAACTCAAATCAAAACCCATACTATTTTTTTCTTAGTGGAATCCATGTGTGATGAGCTTGTTGGCTAAGGTTTTATCAGTGTAACCCTAGCTATATAATCATCTAAAACCTAAATTCACACTTGTTCTCCATATTTTTCGTTGTTTGAGGGCACAACCGACAAGCTCCCAGCCTGTTCGGCCTCCAAAAGCAACCACTAAGTCTTTTTATCTCGCAGTAAGAGTTCCATATACTGGAACTGTATGTTCGTTGCCGTCGTGGTCTATAATGTGGAGTTTTTAGGTTCTAAAATCAAGATTTATATCGTAGTTTCTTGGCTTTTTTCGTGGTGAAGACCATTCTCCTTTACCCTCCATCGCACAATGGTCTCAAGCTGAGAGTTGCTTCCAAAACAATGGTTTGATATTAAAGTTGCGGTTGTGAGTGATAAGCTCCAGGTAAAATAATTTTACTTCTCCCCTCTTCTCTTTTCATTTTTACAATACATATTTTAAAATTTTTTAAGGAAGAAGAGTGTTGATTGTTTTTGAAACTTCACTGCAGGTGCTAAGTTGTCGTGACAAGGCTGAAGGAGAGTGCGAGAAGAAAGGTTTGCTACCAGATTTAAATCCTACATTTTGCAAACAACCATGGCATGGTTTTTGGTGGGAAGTGACTCTGGTGTAATTTGGGGGTTTATAGGCCATGACTGTATTTAGGTTAATTTTTTCTTTTCTGAAAAGATCGTGAGGTCATAGATATAATATGTTAGGTTTTCAAAGGATTAGGGTTAGGATTATTTGCATGCTTGAAAGAAAGAAAAAAGTGTAGGAATTTAAGAAGAAACCTCTCATCCCGATGCTTAACAGCAAGGTAAAAAATATATATTTTGGTTTTGATAAATTACTTGTGATTCCAAACTTAAGATTCCATTTGGCATATAATGATTTTTATTCCAAAATGTTTTTGGGGAGGATGTAACAATGGAAGAGGAACTTAATTTTATTACAGACTTTCCTATAAGGACATTTTTGTAAAATTTATTTACATTTGGCTTGCAAAATCAATCGATTTTTAAATTTTATACTACTATTTGAAAAATGACTTAGTTTGAGGTTTTTACTGTAAACTAAGTTTGTTGTGAACTCTGTAAATTTTATTTGTATAAAGCTTATTTGTTTTAAAATGGTAAAAACAACTATTTATTACCATAATATTTCAAGTGACCTTGTGCAATCAAAAACTTAGGGTTTGATTCGATGACCCTAGCTTGATTTATTAAACTCTGTTTAATTTTAATAGATTTTACCCTTGTAGTGTAAAATTTCAATTTGATATAATATATATATATATATATATATATATATATATATATATATATAATATTTGTAAACAGTGAGGGTTTGGAGGAATGCTAAGCTTTGAAAAGAAAAAAATAACTTGTTTTCTTTGACAGGTTTTCTTATTTAGGGTTTAGAGCCAAGAAAATTTATAGTATTTTCATTTTTATTTATACTCTGCATTGTTTTGTTGTGTTTACTATTGATTATTTGATATTTGATGTTTTATTTATAGTATTAATGCAATTAAGTATTTATTATTTGTAAACCTAAATTATTACTACAATTTCATTATACTATTTATAAAGTCTAAAGTTGCTCCATTTGCATTATTTTTATGTTTTGTATTAGTTAATAATTACATGTATATGTATTAGGTTAAGCCTTAAAGATAGTTATTTTTACTATGCTAAAAAGAACACATTTACTCAAACTGTGTATTTGTTTTTAGTAAACATTCTTTTAAGATACTTTATGGTTATAAATTGAACAGTGATAATTAACTAATGTGACTTCTGAAAAAGAGGAATCTTTCTTTTAAACATTTCTATAAATATTAACAGTAGAAAGTAAATACTCAGATTCCTACACATATTGATTTGATTTATTCATGAAACTTAATTTCACCTACTGTACTAGAGTACTACCTCCTCGTAGGTGTGGAAAAATACAGTAGGTAATTCATTCATCAGTAAATTTATACTAACCCTAATTCATTTATTCTAATACATATTTAACCAGAATTTATCTCTCTTTGAACAATAAAAGATTTAACTAATTAATTTTTTTTTAACCAATGAAGCAGTCATATAAATACATTAACTCCTAATTTCAAACATTCCAATTCCTACGCTTACATAGAGAAAATTAAATAAAATTTAGAACCTGGTAATATTGTAGAGGAGACAACAACCTAAGGAGCCCGTTCCACACCAATTCCTGAAGAGATCTAAGCTGCAAATCTTAGGACCCCCGAGCATGTCTACTGGTCCACCTGGTTGAAGGCACTTGGTGAGAGAATAGTTAAGAAACCCCTGCAACTCCATATAGTAATTAGTAGTAATACTTCTTCCTGTAGCAGCAAGAAATCATCCAAAACAGCTGCACTAGTTCAATAATTAAGCACTTTCCCACTCAACACTTCTTCATTTCCCCTCCATCGAACCTCTTGTGCACAAAATTCACTTAGAAATTTCACAAGTAAAAATCGAATAGCCTCAGCTAAATTTGATGGGTAGTTTTATCAGCATGCATAGGTATTTTGGGTCAGTTTTTCACTTAATGAGCCACCTGCTCTTGTTCCACTTTCTTTAGGAACACGACCACAAAAGTAGGTAAGTTGCCTCCTGCAACAGCTAGAACTATTTTAAGGTTGCTTCCAAGTGTCAATCTGCTCTCAACCCATCCTATTCCACCAAGTGGCCAATAGACACTCATTTAAAAGCCTCCTTAAGTTGTTGTCTCATCTTTTATTTATTAATTAATAAAATATTCAGCAATTAAATACAATCATCCTTGACCCTACTTGGTCAATAATTACAAACTTTACAATAAAATTAAAGCATAATGTCTTCTCAAACATAAAATGTTTTTACAATCTCGGGTACGTGACATACACACCCCCTTAAATATATAATCATCCTCGATGTTATTTTATTCATCGTCCTCAGAGTTTCCTTGAAATAGAATTGGATATTCTGCCCGCATATGACTCTCCAATTCCCAGGTGGCTTCTTCTGGACTAAGATGCTTCCATTGCACCTTCACCTATCCAATGGTGCAATTCTGAAGCAACATCTCCCTCTTGTAGAGGATACAATCTAGTTCCACCAGAAAATCTCCTTTGGGTTCCACCTGCACATCATTCCAATTTATAACATGAGTAACATCATGTACATGTATTTTTAAAACAGAGATATGAAAAACATTATGAACTTTTCAGTTTAGCAGTAAAGCTAGTTGGTATGTCACATGTCCCATTATGGACAGTATTTCGAAAGGCTCACAATATCTAGGTGCCAACTTAGCACAACTTCCCAACTTTAAATAACTCTTTTTAGGCCTTACCTTTATGAAAACATGTTCACCCACCTGGAACTCTTTCTGAGTTCATTTTTGATCTGCTTGACTTTTCTGTCTGTCTTGTGCAACCTTTAAATTAACTTGCACCTGATTTACAATCAACTCCATCTCCTTTAATATCTTAGGTCCTAGTACTAACCTGTCAACTGGGTAACTCCATGAGATGGGAGTGTTGCACTTTCTACCATAGAAAATTTCAAATGGGTTGTATTTTACTGAAGCTTGATAGTGGTTGTTATAAGCAAACTCAACCAAGTGTAAGTAATCCACCCATTTACCTGCCTGTTCTCTAACATACATCCTTAGCATATCTTCCATTATTTGATTCGCCCTTTCAGTTTTTCCATCCATCTGGGGGTGAAAATATGTACTAAAATTTAAAGTAGTATTCAGACCTTTAAATAGAGACTTCCAGAAATTTCCTGTAGACTTAGGGTCTCTATCAGAAATTATAACTTTCAGTATCCCATGTAAATGAATTATTTGTTTCATAAATATTTCAGAAATATTAGCATCCTTGTGGGTGGTCTTTACTGGTATAAAATGAGTTGCTTTACTGAGTTTATCAATGACTACTCTGATTCTGATTTCTAGGTAGACCTGTAATGAAATCAAGACTGACTATTTCCCATTTCCAGCTAGGAATTGGTAATGACTGTAATAAACCGATTGGATGTTGGTGTTCAGCCTTAACCTGTTAACATTCGAAACATATGGTAACTTACTCTGCCAACTCATTCTTCATATTTGGCCAAAAGTAATCTTTCTGCAACATGGTTATGGTATTTTGATAACCACGATGTCCTGAGTAAGGAGTCTTATGTGTCTCATTTAAAAACAACGACTTGATTTTAGGTACAGTGGGTATATACAACTTGTTTTATAAAGTATTAATCCTTTATCATTTAGACTATACCTTGTATTTGAACTTTCAGTTAAATTTTCTACTACTTTAGCTTGTAATTTCTGATAATTTTCATACAATTTTACTCCTTCTTCCAGATGATCTTCTAAATCAATTTTATAAGTACTGATTGTTTCCATGAAATTCAATCTTTCATTTCTACTTAAAGCATCAGCGAATTCATTTTCTTTCCCCTTATTATGTTGGATCTCGAAATCATACTCGCTAAGGAAAGCTAGACACCTAGCTTGCCTTGCGTTTAAATTTGATTGATCCAACAAATATTTTAAACCCTTATTATCCATCATTAACATAAATTTCGTTCCGATTAAGTGATGGTGCCACATCTTCAAAGCATGTATGACAACAGCCAACTCTAAATCGTAGGTAGCCTAATTTTTTAATGAATCTTAATTTTTCTAGACTCGTATGCAATTACGTGTCCTTCTTCAGTTAAGACCCCACCTAGACCATCGTTGCATGTGTCAGTGCATTTGACAAAGTCCTTATTAGGATCAGCAATTCTTAAGATTGGTGCAATAGTTAATAATTTTTTTAATTTCTTAAAACTTTCTTCACACTTTTGATTCCACTCGAATTTCTTTCCTTTATTCTTTAAATAAGTTATGGGATTTGTGATTCTTGAGAATCCCTCAATGAATATTTGATAGTAATCGGTGATACCCATGTATGATCGCACATCATTCACATCCTTGGGACTGGCCATTTTTCAATTGCTTTTATCTTTTTTGGATCAATCGAGAACCCCTCTTTAGTTATCACATGACCCAAGTATTGTATTTTATCTTTAGAGAAGTCGCACTTACTGAATTTAGCATAAAGCTGATGTTCCCTTAACACTTGTAAGACAATTTTTAAGTGCTCCTCGTGTTCTTCTTTAGACTTAGAATAAATTATAATGTCATCAATGAAAACTACTATGAATTGCCCGTGGGGGGGCAGAGCAAGTGGTAAATGGAAGTGTTTGTGAATGGAAAGTCATGAGTTCAAATCCCCCCCAAATTAACTCGTGGGCCATGGTTCGGGCACTGTGGTTTCACCTAGGTTTATAGTGGTAGCGGGATTGGATCCCTGGACCCCATGTTACGCGAGTACCAGCCCGTCCCCAGTTGTCGATTCCCCTAGTCAAAAAAAAAACTACTACAAATTTATCGAGGTAGTTATGCAATACATTATTCATTAAACACATGAAGACAGTCGAGGCATTAGTGAGCCCAAATGGCATGACAACAAACTCATAGTGACCATATCTGGTCCTAAAAATTGTTTTAAAAATGTCTTCATCTTTGATCCAGACTTGATGATAACCAGATCGTAAATCAATCTTTGAAAATATTGTTGCTTGATGCAATTGATCAAACAAATCATCTATGCGGGGCAAAGGGTATCCATCTTTAATGGTCACTTTATTAATCTGATGGTAATGAATGCATAAGCATATAGTACCGTCCTTCTTTTTAATGAAAATGACAGGTGATCCCCAAGGAGACACGCTTGGCCTTATATACTTTTTGTCAATAATTTCCTTTAATTGTGATTTTAATTCGTTGAGTTCCAAGTTATTCATCTGATAAGGATATTTTGATTTGGGCACTGCACCAGGTACCAACTCAATAGTGAAATCTAGTTCCCTTTTTGGAGGCAGTCCTGAAAATACATCCAAATACCCCTTCATGATTGGAATATCTTCTAGTTTTAATTTATCTTCATTATTAATAAGTTCTTCATCAGTTACAGTTACATCAAAAGCTTCACATCCTTTCTGAACAACTCTCTTTAACTGCAAGGAAGAAATTTGTATGATTGTTGTTTTCCTAGGAATTCTTGTTATGGTTATTATTTATCCTTCATTGTTTATGCATGTAAAAGTTTTATCGAAACAGTTCAAAACTACTTGTAATGTCCCCAAAAATTGAAAATAAAAAAAAATTATAGGCTAGTGAAAACTACCCAAAGGGGATCATTATTACTCATGCAGAATTGCATTTGCTACTTATACTTTCGATCTCTTCAAAGCCCTTATTGTCTTGTTAATCTCTTGTCCATTCAATGATTATTAGTTCATTTAATTCTTATGTATTAATTCTATTATTTAAACTATTTGTACATCTTAGTTATTACTGTCGGTGAATTAATGAATTGTATAGATGATCCTTTTACTCCTGCACATGTGTACTTTGTTTATTTAACAAAAACTAACTTAACTTTATTGATGGGAACAAAGTGGTGGAGTGGCAGTACTTTTTCTCCCATGATGATCTGAGAGGTAAGGTATTACTTGGTTACATGGGCTTACTTAGTTCAATCGAACTAAGGCACCACTTTTATTTACTTACGCAGTTCATTACTTTGCAACAGGATCTAGTGTAAAGTGTGTTGACTGTCTTGATCCTAAAGGACCTACTACTAGTTGTTATGCTACTTATCGACTTGGTTTTAACTTGGTAAGTGTCGTTATCGTCAATGTAGCTACTACGGCTAAATTTACTGTACATTAATTATTCTTCGTTATGTTTTGAATTCGCTAGACTATATGCAATTAATACATTTTACGTTCCATGTATGTTCTCACTATACCTATTAACATGTCTCATGTACTTTTATTGACAGGTTAATATATTGGTTTAAGAGGAGAGCTTTGGATTTTATAGTCCGAGATGTTATCATGGCATACTTTGTATGCCATGGTTCCTAAACATAAATACCTTGTTACTAAGGGATTAAAACCCTAAGCCCTAAACCTATGGTATAAACATTATCTAAATACTTAAAGCATGGTTCTATGACTTTGGACTAGCGCATCCTATGGACTATGTAATAATATAATTCTATCCTAAAGCAAACTTTGTAACATGATAATTTGTATTAGAGTTTGGTGGTGACATAGCATATGGTATAAACCATACCATAGCAGGGTTTAAGCTATTAGCGTGGTGAATAAAACCCATGATATTACAACGACGTTGAACTATGGAAAGGTGGGTTTGAAAAAACAATAGTGGATACCAGCTGGTCCATTTATTGTTCTTGGAAATCGTCGAAGCCAAAAACTTAAGGCTTGGCTCACGATTCAATTTGGCCTTTTCATTAGGGTTTGTGGAAGAAAGGGGTCTTAGCTCTATGCTATGAAGGGGACTATGCCCTGAAGGTAAGCTTCTCTGGTTTCATATCTGCATTCTATGCTTGGTTTCATGGCTCCTTCGTAGTTATACTTCTCACCCATGTCGTGCTTGATTATGGTTGCAGGTAGCAAGGTAACGATGGTGGGATAGACCCACTTTATTGTAGCTCCAATGTGTTCCAATTGAGGCCATAGTAATCTTGCTAATCAAGCTTATTCTTGCCACCCTTTAGCTCTATGGGCAGGGCTAAGTTTCGACTGGTTGTTGGTTGGGGTTTTATGCTGTAGCGATTTCGATTTTTTCCTTCGAGTTTATGATTACAGACTTGGGATTTGAATGTTGAGGCATTATGCCATGAATCAATTCTTATGCCATTCGGCTCTGTGTAATTTCATTTTCGTTATGTGAATCAATATTTTGGTTTTGGGATTTATAGCCATTGGCTGCACTATTGCTTGCAATGGTGCCATAGCCCATTGGCACGTCTGTGTAACCCTCGTTCTCAGCCTTTAATGGGGACTGTGTACCAGACTTGGGATATTCGTGTAAATAGATACAAGTGTGGTTTTTATATAATGGTAATGGTTAGCTTGATAATTTGTGTATGCAATTTCCTTCTGCATTTTTTTATTGAGCGCTATATTTAAATGGAGTTGGGGTTTTTAAAAAAACAAAGGCATTCGCCTAATCGAATGCTTTGTGTGTAATTCCTTTGATTATATTGGATAATGTAATATTTTGATAGTGTGGGTAAGGGCCATGCTGTAAATGGCATGATCCTTTCCCATAGTGCTGCAATAGCTTGTATATTATTGTTTATAGTATTCGGTTCTTATGTAAAATGGACTATGGAAATCCATGGATTGGAACCACGGTAGCCAACGCTTACAGTAGGTTTATGTTTCAATGGACTATGTATTAAAAAGGTTATTTGGCTGAGGTCATGCTATAGCTAGGGTCTTACGACCTCACTGCTAGCGTATGCATCGTTTTTATAAGGCAATTGATGGGTTTGTAAAATATAGCCCGCGTGCTTAGTGTAATTCGTGGCCTGTGTAGTGATATAAATAATGGATTTACATACAAGTTTGATTCCTATACAATTCATTATGATATGGCTTTTATTTGTTTTGAGAACCACCCGTAAGGTTATACGATTTGGATTTTCTGTTTATTATAATATACTGTGGTTGTTATTAGTGCTTTTACCCTCAGTTTTCGACATCTCTGGGATTTGATGTCGTGACCTCTGTGGGAATAAAAAGGGATTTTAATGTAATGAGTTGTAAATGAAATGTATTTTAATGAATAGAACAAGTCGGGCTTGCATGCCCACAGGATTTGATTCCTGTTACTATTTGCAATATATGGATTTATGATATGATTTACTGTATAAGATATATTATTTTAATTTGTCTATGGTAATGTTTATTGACTTAGGTAATTGTGTTTATGGTTATGATAAAAGAATTGTAAAGGACCACATGGATGGTCACGATGAATCCTCTGATTATTTATAATGTTGTTTCATTTCTGTGGAGTACTTTTAATGTAAATTTGTAATATGGATATAGACCTTGAAAGGTCTTAGATGGGTTATTTAATTCTGGAAATAAATGTATAGATCATTTTCATAATGGTTTATACCTGATGGTCTTATTTATATGTATATATGATTATCTTATAAAATCGTTATGTTTGTAAATAATACCCTAAGGTATCTATATAGTATATTTATTTCTTAAAACTTACTCCTGTGATTAAAGCTACCATAATCTGAAACATGTCTCTACTAACAAATGCAATATGTCAATAGAGATATAAATAATAGGTGAACATTAAATAGCAGTTTGAGATTTACCTAGTTTACAGTATAAATTTCTAAATATTAAATGAATACAAAAAACAAACTTTAGAGTTAGAAACCTAGCTATATACATCCTATGATAATATTTACCATCCTAGGAAGAATTGAAGAGAATAAAAACCCTAGCAAAATATGGACAGAACATCAATTACCTAGGGTTAGTAAATTCTTTGGAAACATTCAACTAACATATTCATTATATAATCTAGAAGATAGCATTGACAGTCTAGGGTTAGAATTTAAGAAATGTAACCCCAGAAGATATGGACAGAACCAATAAATTCCAAGGTTAATAATATATATATAAGCTTTTACATAAAGCAGCCAGCATTTACCCTAGAAATGAACTTTGACATACTAAGAACTCATACTTGTAATTTATCTTCCTGAAGCTCATTTAATGGTTGAACCTGCACACTTTTTAAATAACCAGCATTATCAATTTAAGATAGATCTGGCCTCTTATTTTGATGACCAAATCACTTGGGAACTACCACGTTCCTCCCAACCATGACCCGGAACCATTCCTAGTTCTAATCCAAATCCCCCCAAGCTGGCTCCAACATGCAAGAGGCTTAGAGATCCTAAGGTAGGTTTTCCTAACTGGTTATCAGTTTTGAATCAATCCTCTTTTCCTTACAAGAAAATTTCTCCAAAAAAACACTTGAGAGCAAAAACAGGCAGGATCATAATTCTCCTAGATGAAAATCAGAACCCCAAGCCTTTGCTTGGCTTGAGTCCTTATAGACATACTTTTTAGTCAAAGGGGCAGTTAAATCAAGAAATCCTTGATTTCTTGATTTAACCCTTTTTAATTTACTAGGGTAATTTTCAATTCTTAACCTAGGAACTTTTAACTAGTTCCTAGTTAGTCTTTCATAGATATTTCACTATTTATTAATCCTTTAATAATAAATAATAATTGGTGGAGCTTTTCTTCTTTCTTTATTCAATTATATAATGAATCATAATTAATTATTTATACATATTATGTATAAAATACATAGTATTAAAATACTTGTTAACATTTGTCTTTGGGCATCATGTATTATGATCCATAGAGTTAACGACACTTCTTCATGAAGGTCAAGTAGATAGATGGTTCAGGTCTACTAGGCTAGGCAACTCTAAACATCCTTGCATGTTGGATTTCCCTCATATAATGTGGTATCCCTTCAGTACTTGATGAGAATACAGAAATTTAAAATTTCATTTAATCACTTATAAATAAGTATGATGAGATCAATATTTTTCTCGAGCCATTTTCACTCGAAAGTTATTAAATTCTTTTCAGCAACCCCTAGCGCTTACCAGAGCCCATACTCAATGCTTATAACAAGAAGTTACAAACATAGTGCAATTCCAGAGTTCTCACTCAACACTAAATTCTAGGATGTACTTGTACGATACACCTAGGGATACAATGGCCAAGGATCTGATGCTCCAAAGCTTGTGCTCAACATCAACATGGAATGCTCCAGAGCTTATGCCCGACATTTTCAATTATATTTTCATGTGTTCTAGAGCTTTATGCTCGACACAAATGTAAGTACTCATGTGCTCCAGAGCCTCTCGCTCAACACAAAACATCTCATTGATCATGTGCTTTAGGTTCCACACCCAACACAAAACATTTCATCAATAATGTGCTTCAAGGTCCACGCCCAACACATATATACATATATATCATCAACAATTGGCTTACGCCCAATATACAAAACAAATCATCATGTTCATATGCAGTGGGGTCTTTGACCCAATATAAAATAAAACATCAATAAAATCATCATGATCAATAGGCTCATGCCTATAAATGGTAGGTCCAAAATTCAGGATATTACATCCCTCCCCACTTAGTACAACACCGTCCCTGGTGTTCTAGGGACTCTGAATGATATCATGAAACAAGGCGGGGTAAGCCTTTCTCATGGTGGCCTCATTCTCCCAGGTAGCCTCATCTACCTCAAAGTGCTTCCACTGCACTTTCAATTGGACTGCAGTGTGCTTCTGAAGCTGTACTTCTCTCTTTTCTAATATATGCAAAGGCTTAGGGGAAAATTCCCCTTCAAGTTCCACCTGTAATAATGACCAATCAATGACATGCTTAGTGTCATAAACATATTTCTTTAGTAAATATGCATATAAAACATTATGAACTCTTGCGTGTGCATGTAATGCTAGTTCATAATCCACTGGTCCTTTATTGGCCAGAATTTCAAAAGGTCCACAAAATCTAGATGATAACTTACCACACCTACCTAAGCTCAATGTGCTTCATTTTGCTTTCACTTTCAAGTAGACATGCTCACCTACCTGACAGTCTTTATCTTTTCTTTTCTTATCCACATAACTTTTCTGGCAGTCTTGTGCCTCTTTAAGGTTTCCCTGGACCTTGGTAACTAACTGTTCCAAGTCCAATAATAGGTCAGGCCCTAACATGAGTCGATCCACCGAACTGTCCCAAGCAACTAGGGTCCTACACTTCCATCCATAGAGTACCTCGAAAGGACTCATCTTAGCGTAAGTCTAGTACCCGTTGTTATATGCAAACTCTATAAGGTGAAGATAATCCTCCCACTTGGTGGGGTTGATCATGACATACATTCGAAGCATGTCTTCAACAATTTGGTTTACTCTTTCAGTCTACCCGTCTGTCTGCGGGTGATAAGCAATGCTAAAGTTCGGCTGCGTCTCTAATCTAGAGAATAAATATCTCCAAAAGTTTCATGTAAACTTAACATCTCTATCTGAGATAATTTCTTTGGGTATCCCATGCAATCTAAATATCTCTTTCAGGAAGATATCGGCAATGTTCACGACCTTCTAGGTCGATTTCATGGGGATGAAGTGTGTTGCCTTTGACAACTTGTCAATGACTACGAAGATGGAATCATTTTGCTTCTTGCTTTTTGGTAAGGTAGTAATAAAATCCATACTAATAACCTCCCACTTCCATTCCTGAATGGGAAATGGCTGTAGCAATCCTGAAGGATGATGGTGCTCAGCTTTAACTAGCTGGTATTCCTGACATTTCGCAATAAACATTGCAATGTCAACCTTTAAATTAGGCCAGAAGAAGTGTCTCTTGATGGCAGATATCATCTTTTGATATCTCAGGTGCCCCAAGTAGGGTGCCCTATGAAATTCTATTAGGATGATGGACCCAATGTCCCTTCCATCTCAAAGATACAATCTATCCTTAGACCATAGTAGTCCAGAGTCATCCACCTTGTATTCCTTCTATTGTTGAAACAATCAGTCCTTCTAAACCTTCTTGAGGATTTCCACATAGAACGAGTCAACCTTGTCAGCTATTCTAATCTTCTCATGCAAATTTGCGTCAGTTTGACTCAGGGTTACCTCATATATCATATGAGTTCATCACCTCAAAGCATCAACAAATTTGTTCTCTTTGCCCTTAATATGCTTTAGTTCAAAGTGATACTCACTCATGAAAGCCAACCATCTAGCTTTTCTCGCACTCACATCAGGTTGACCGAATAAATACTTTAGACTCGTATTGTCATTCTTTAGAAGAAAATTCATTCCCATGAGGTAGTGCCTCCACATCTTCAGAGAGTGGATAATGGTCGCTAGCTCAAGATCATGCGTGGGATAATTCTGCTCATGCTATTTTAATTTCCACGATTCATAATAGATCGCATGATCATTTTGCAAGAGGACTCCTCCAAGTCCTTCCTTGCTTGCATCCATGCATACAACGAAATCCCCATCAGGATCCATACTCTGCAACACTGCTACGGTCATCAAAAGTTGCTTAAGCTTTTGAAAACTTTCTTCACACTTGTCATTCCATAAGAACTTGTTTGCTTTCTTCTGCAAAGTCCTCATGGGGCAAGCGATTCTCGAGAAGTTCTCAATGAACTTTTGATAATACCTGGATAAACCCAAAAAGGACCTAATGTCAGTGACACTAGTCAGGGTAGGCCAATCCTTTATGGCTAGAATATTTTCTGGGTCCATGCCTTGGATATGATGTGACCTAAGTACTGTATTTGTGGTTTGTAAAAATCACATTTACTAAACTTAGCGTAGATCTGGTGTTCTCTCAACACTCAAAGTACTATGCGAAGGTGTTCTTTGTGTTCCTCTTTATTCTTGGAATAAACCAGAATGTCGTCAATACGGACTAGTACAAACTTATCTATATATTTACTGAATATGTTGTTCATCATACACATAAAGTTTGTGGGTGCATTGGTCAATCCGAATGGCATTGCTACAAACTCATAGTGCTCATACCTCATACAAAAGGCAGTCTTGGGAATATCTTCGTCTCGGATTCGTACCTAGATCGCATGTCAATCTTCAAAAATATTTTGGCTCCTCCCACCTGGTCGAACAAATCATCGATCCTAGGGAGTGAGTAATGATTCTTTTTAGTCATTTTGTTCAACTAGCGATAATCAATGCACATCTGCATCGTACCGTCCTTCTTATTTAGGAATAAGATTGGTGCTCCCCAAGGGGACACACTAGGTTGGATATACCCTTTCTCTTTTAACTCCTGCAACTACAAATTGAGTTCCACCAATTCTGGTGCACTCATGCGGTAAGGGGCTTTGGAGGCCAGAACTGATCCTGGGGTCAATTCAATGGAAAATTCTAGGTCTCATTTCGGAGGTAATTCGGGGATTTCTGCAGGAAACACATCCTTGAATTCTTCAAGGACAGGGAAGTATTCTATGCATTGTTCTCTATCCAACTCTATGTCTCAGACTTTCACCGCAAACAACTTGCAGCCCTTCCTGACACACTTCTTCGCTTGTAAGGCAGAGATTTGTCTTACAGAAAGTTTCTTTGCGATGCCTTGAACCTTCACTTGGTTCCCTTGGTTATCAATACACAAGATATACTTGTGTAGACAATTGGGCATGGCATGGTGTTGTTCCAACCAGTCCATGCCGATAAGAATATCGTATGATCCTAAAGCTAGGATGTTCAGGTTTACCTTACTAAGGAAACCATTCAAGTTTACTTCACATTCTATAACAATTTATGAAACCTTTCGTTTCGTACTAGTGGCTAACTATACCAGCCAAGGTTTAACATGCTTTACTTTTCCTAACTTGCATAAATCCACAATATTAGGTGCAACATAGCTCTGGCAAGCACCGGGATCAATAAGTATTGAAACAGAGGTGTTCAAGATCTTACCTTCGATCTCGACCATTGCAGCTTGATGGTCTGCATGTCGGCCATATAATGCTGCATAGATTCGTGAGGTTCCTGCTATATCCTCAATGGTAGGTTCTTCTTACAGGTTATGCAAGACTCCATTTTTCTTGTTCTTACAATCTCAGGAATAATACGGCCCATTTCACTACTAGCACTTGATCGCTAAACGGGTAGCATTGGCTCCACTCGCCACTTGCTTATTACCATTAGGAGCTAGTACATAATGCTTTGTACCAGTTTTGTTGAAGTTCTTGTTCACTTGAAAACTGTTATTTTTCTTTCTATAAGGTTGCGGGTTTGAGCCAGGCTTGCGGTTATCAGAAAAGTTTCTAGACTTTTCTCTATTCTGGTTCTGGTTTTCTTGTTGTAACTGCCCATGCTCATAGTAGAGTCGGGTCTTGTGTAATGTGGTATCCAGAGTCTTTGTCATGTCAAATTCAATCCTGTCCCAAAAACTGGGAGGAAGAAATCCTCGGAACTACTGGATCATCACCTTCTCTTCTTTGATAAACAGTACATAATGCAGCAGATCTAGAAATTTGTTTATAAATGCGTCCATAGTCATGGACCCCATGTGCAGTTCATGGAACTCTTTTACCTTCCGGTCAAAGAACCTTTCTGACATGTATTTTTCTTGGAAAATCTTTCGAATTTTTTCAACTTATTTCTCGCAACTCATCTTTCTTGGTGTGCTTTAAATCTCACCACCATCTTGCTGCCTTACCATTCAGGATGTAGATGGAAAGCCTAGCCTACATCACACTTTAATAGTTATGAACCTGGAAATACTTACCCATTCGCAACAACCGTTCTTCAGCCTTTTCTCTCGTATTCACTTCACCTTCATAGGTCGGGGGTCTTATTTTTCGAAACTCCCCTTGAAGACTGTCATCACTTCTTTGCCTCTCTCTCCGTGGAGAAAATGAGTCATCACTAGCAGGACCGTGATGATCTCCTTTAGTTCCTTCAGGTGTACCTTCTTTTTCTGCTTCTCTTAGGTTGTTGTCCCGCTCATGGTACGGTTCTCTTTTGGATCTGTTGTTGGACTAGGTAGGTTTAACTTGAGGTCTCCCTCCCTTCATGTTATGCAATAATGCTTCATTTATTGCTTGATGTTCCTTTATTTCATTTATACTGTCTTCTCTGAAACTTTTCAGTTCAGCTTGAAGACTGTACAAATTTTTCAGCACATCAAAGTTTAGCTCGACCACCAAGTTCACTTCCAGAGTGGGGGTGGTCATTTCTTCCTGCCAGCTGTTTTCTTCCACAGTATTCATAAATTGAACAGTGGTGTACAAATTTTCCTGTAACACAAAAAAATTTAATAACAGCAAAAAAATTTGTTAGTAACAAAAATTACTTATCATACTTTATTTTCTTTGCATGAATGCCCGGTACGCCCATAAGTCTCTCAGTATTGAAACTGGGCTCTGATACCACTTGTAATGCCCCCAAAAATTGAAAATAAAAAAAAATGTATAGGCTAGTGAAAACTACCCAAAGGGGATCATTATTACTCATGTGGAATTACATTCGCTACTCATACTTTCTATCTCTCAAGAAACTTCCCTTACTATCTTGTTAATCTCTTCTCTATTCAGTGATTATTAGTTCGTTTATTCCTGATGTCTTAATTATGTTATTTAAACTATTTGTACATCTTAGTTATTACTATCGGTGAATTAATGAATTGTATATATCATTGTTTTACTCCTGTACATGTGTACTTTGTTTATTTAATAAAAACTAACTTAACTTTGTTGATGGGAACAAAGTGGTGGAGTGGCGGGACTTGTTCTCCCAAGACGATCTGAGAGGTAAGGTATTACTTGGTTACACGGGATTACTTAGTTCAATCGAAATAAAGCGCCTCTTTTATTTGCTTATGCAGTTCATTACTTTATGAAGGGATCTGGTGTAAAGTGTGTTGACCGTCTTGATCCTAGAGGACCTGCTGCTAGTTGTTATGCTAATATTTACTTGGTTTTAACTTGGTAAGTGTCGTTATCATCAATGTAGATACTACGGCTAAATTTCCTGTACACTAATTATTCTTTGTTATGTTTTGAATTCATTAGTCTATATGCCATTAATACATTTTATGTTCCATGTATGTTCTCACTATACCTATTAACATGTCTCATGTTCTTTTATTAACAGGTTAATATATTGGTTTAAGAGCAGAGCTTTGGATTTTATAGTCCGAGATGTTATCATGGCATACTTTGTATGACATGGTTCTTAAACATAAATACCTTGTTACTAAGGGCTTAAAACCCTAAGCCCTAAACCTATGGTCTAAACATTATCTAAATACTTAAAGCATGGTTCTATGACTTTGGACTAGCGCATCCTATGGACTATGCAATAATGTAATTCTATCCTAAAGCAAACTTTGTAACATGATAATGTGTATTAGAGTTTGGTGATGACATACCATATGGTATAAATCATACCATAGAAGGGTTTAAGCTATTAGCGTGGTGAATAAAACCCACAATATTACAACGATGTTGAACTATGGAAAGGTGGGTTTGGAAAAACAATAGTGGATACCAGCTGGTGCATTTATTGTTCTTAGAAATTGTGGCAGCCCCAAGCTTAGGGCTTGGTTCATGATTCAGTTTGGCCATTTCATTAGGGTCTGTGGAGGAAATGTGTCTTGGCTATGTGCTACAAAGGGGAATACGCCCTGAAGGTAAACTTTTCTAGTTTTGTACCTACATTCTATGCTTGGTTTCATGGCTCCTTCGTAGTTATACTTCTCACCCCTATCATGTTTGATTGTGGTTGCAGGTAGCAGGGTAACGATGGTGGGATGGCTCCACTTCGTTGTAGCTCCAATGTGTTTCAAGTGAGGACATGGTAAACCTACTAATCAAGATTATTCTTTCCACCCTTCAGCCATGTGGTTAGAGCTAAGTTTCGACTGGTTGTTGGTTGGGGTTTTATGCTGTAGCGATTTCGATTTTCGGCTTCGGGCTTATGATTACAGACTTGGGTTTTGAATGTTGAGGTGTTATGCCATGAATCGATTCTTATGCCATTCGGCTCTGTGTAATTTCCTTTTCGTTATGTGAATTGATATTTTGGTTTTGGACTTTATAGCCATGGGCTGCACCATTGCTTGCAATGGTCGCATAGCCCATTGGCACGCCTGTGTAACCCTCGTTCTCGACCTTTAATGGCAATTGTGTACCAGAATTGGGATCTATGTGTAAATAGATACAAGTATGGTTTTTATATAATGGTAATGGTTAACTTGATAATTTGTGTATGCGATTTCCTTCTGCGTTTTTTTATTGAGCGTTATATTTAAATGGAGTTGGGGTTTTTTTTAAAATAGAGGCATTCGCCTAATTGAACGCCCTATGTGTAATGCCTTTGATTAGCTTGGATAATGTAATATTTTGACAGCGTGGGTAAAGGCTATGCCATAAATGGAATGAGCCTTTCCCACAGTGTTGTGATAGCTTGTATATTATTGTTTATGGTATTCGGTTCTTATGTAAAATGGACTATGGAAATCCATGGGTTGGAACCATGGTAGCCAACGCTTACAGTAGGTTTATATTTTAATGGATTTTGTATTAAAAAGGATATTTTGATGAGATCGAGCTGTAGCTAGGGTCTTACGACCTCACTGCTAACATATGCATCATTTTTATAAGGCAATTGATGGGTTTGTAAAATACAGCCCGTATGCTTGGTGTAAGTCATAGCCTATGTAGTGATATAAATAATGGATTTACATGCAAGTTTGATTCCTATACAAATCGTTATGATATGGCTTTTATTTTTTTTTAGAACCAGATGTAAGGTTATACGATTTGGATTTTCTATTTACTATAATATACAATGGTTGTTATTAGTGTTTTTACCCTCGGTTTTGGACATCTCTAGGACTTGATGTCGCGACATCTGTGGGCATAAAAAGGGATTTTAAAGTAACGAGTTGTAAATGAAATGTATTTTAATGAATAGAACAAGCTGGGCTTGAATTCCCATAGGATTCGATTCCTGTTACTCTTTGCAATATATGGATTTACGATATGATTTTTATGTTTTTTTACTATGATATGATTTATTGTATAAGATATATTATTTTAATTTGGCTCTGGTAATGTTTATTGAGTTATGTAATTTTGTTTATGGTTATGATCAAAGAATTGTAAAGGACCACATGGATGGTCACGATGACTCCTCTGATTATTTATAATGTTGTTTTATTTATGTGGAGTATTTTTAATGTAAATTTGTAATATGGATACAGAGCTTGAAAGGTCTTAGATGGGTTATTTAATTCTGGAAATAAATGTATAGATCATTTTCATAACGGTTTATACCTGATGGTCTTATTTATATGTATATATAATTATCTTATAAAATCGTTCTGTTTGTAAATAATACCCTAAGGTATCTATATAGTATATTTATTTCTTAAAACTTACTCCTGTGATTAAATCTATCATAATCTGAAACATGTCTCTACTAACAAATGTAATATGTCAATAGAGATATAAATAATAGGTGAACATTAAATAGCAGGTCTAGATTTACCTAGTTTACAGTATAAATTTCTGAATATTAAATGAATACAAAAAACAAACTTTAGAGTTAGAAACCTAGCTATATACATTCTATGATAATATTTACCATCCTAGGAAGTATTGAAGAGAAAAAAAAACCCTAGCAAAATATGGACAAAACATCAATTACCTAGGGTTAGTAAATTCTTTGGAAACATTCAACTAACATATTCATTATATAATCTAGAAGATAGCATTGACAGTCTAGGGTTAGATTTTAAGAAATGTAACCCTATGAGATATGGACAGAACCAATCAATTCCAGCGTTAATAATATATATATAAGCTTTTACATAAAGCAGCCAGCATTTACCCTAGAAATGAACTTTGACGTACTAATAACTCATACTTGTAATTTATCTTCTTGAAGCTCCTTTAATGGTTGAACCTACACACTTTTTAAATAACCAGCATTATCAATTTATGATAGATCTAACCTATGATTTTGATGAACATATCACTTGGGAACTACCATGTTCCTCTCAACCATGACCTGGAACCATTCCTAGTTCTAATTCAGAACTCCAAAATGCAAGTAGCTTAGAGCTCCTAAGGTAGGGTTTCCTAACTGGTAATCAGTTCTGAATCAATCTTCTTTTCCTTGCAAGAAAATTTCTCCAAGAAAACACTTGAGAGAAAAATAGAGCATAATCATAATTCTCCTAGATGAAAATCAAAACCCCAATCCTTTGCTTGGCTTGAGTCTTTATAGATAGACTTTTTAGTCAAAGGGGCAGTTAAATCAAGAAATCCTTGATTTCTTGATTTAAACCTTTTTAATTTACTTGGGTAATTTTCAATTCTTAACCTAGGAACTTTTAACTAGTTCCTAGTTAGTCTTTCATAGATATTTCACTATTTATTAATCCTTTAATAATAAATAATTATTGGTGGAGCTTTTATTCTTTCTTTATTCAATTATATAATTAATCATAATTAACTGTTTATACATATTATGTATAAAATACATAGTATTAAAATACTTGTTAACATTTGTCTTTGGGCATCATGTATTATGATCCCTAGACTTAACGACACTTCTTCATGAAGGTCAAGTAGATAGATGTTTCAGGTCTACTAGGATAGGCAACTCTAAACATCCTTGCATGTTGGATTTCCCTCGTATAACGTGGTATCTCTTTAGTACTTGATGAGAATACAGAAATTTGAAATTTCATTTAATCACTTATAAATAAGTATGATGAGATCAATATTTTTCTCGAGTCTTTTTCACTCGGAAGTTATTAAATTCTTTTCAGTAACCCCTAGCACTTACCAGATCCCATACTCAATGCTTATAACAGGGAGTTGCAAACATAGTGCAATTCCAGAGTTCTCGCTCAACACTAAATTCTAGGATGTACTTGGACGATACACCTAGGGATACAATGGCCAAGGATCCGTTGCTCCAGATCTTATGCTCAACATCAACATGGAATGCTCTAGAGCTTATGCCCAACATTTTCAATTATATTTTCATGTGTTCCAGAGCTTTATGCTCAACACAAATGTAAGTACTCATGTTCTACAGAGCCTCTCACTCAACATAAAACATCTCATTGATCATGTGCTTCAGGGTCCACGCCCAACACAACATTTCATCAATCATGTGCTTTCGAGTCCACGCCCAACACAACCAACATATATATATATATATATATATATATATATATATATCATCAACAATTGCCTTACGCCCAATATACAAAACAAATCATCATGTTCATATGCAGTGGGGTCTTTGACCCAATATAAAATAAATCATCAATATAATCATCATGATCAATAGTCTCATGCCTATAAATGGTAGTTCCAAAATTCGGGATATTACACTACTCTATGTTGTTCTATCCAGTCCATACCAATTAACACGTCATAAGATCCTAACGGAAGTACATTTAGCTTCACAGAAGTTTCAAATCGATTCATAAATAAAGTGCAGTCTTTTACAAAATTAATCACTTTTCTTTTTGCTCCTGTATAAGCTAGTTGAACCAGCCATGACTTTATAAACTTTTCTACTGGTAATTTGCATTTTTCTACTAAACTAGGAGAGACAAAACTCAGACTATCCCCTAGGTTAATTGATATAGAAATGTGTGTTTGATTCAACTTACCTTCTACTTCCACCATGGAAGTTTGATAATCAGCCTGCCTGTTTTTCAATGCCGCGTTGATTCTAGGCATCCCCCTTGTTGAGTCACCAACAGTCATCTCTTCCTGCATTGTATGAATGTTGTTGACGGTCTTCTTTCTGTTAGGGAAGACTAATGCATATTGAGGTCCATTACAATACCAACACTTTATTGGTTCTTTACGTTCATTGTTCTTAACGTAGTTGTTGTGATTATTAGCAAGTTCTTTACTTCTAGGGCCATTAGGGTTTGGCTGTGAGTTACCTTTACTTCCTTGAAAATTTTTATTAGGAAAATTACATGCATTATTATTCCCAAAATTTCAGTCATGTGTGAAACCCTTCTTCTTATGTTCAAAATTATTAGACCTCTTAGCCTTCCAGCTTGGCATGTTTTCCCTTTTTTAGTTCTTCTCATAGAAAAAGTTTTCCTTTCGCATAGCCTTTTCAAGGGTTTGAGGATTATCGTATTCAATTCTATCTTTAATGTGAAAAGGTAAACAGCTCAGAAAATGGTGCACCTTGGACTTCTCGTCCACAATGTAAGGAACGTAACGTAGTAAACTTAAAAAATTATTGTTTAATTCCTTCATGTTCATAATTCCCAATTTTAGTTCATAGAACTCTTTAGCTCACTCTTCATAATATTGTTCCGACATAAACTTCTTTTTAAAGTATTTTTTCAAGCTACTCCAATTAATTTTATTTTCCTTAATACCTTTTACTCGTTTTAAATCCTGCCACCAGATATCTTCATTTCTAGTTAAGTTGTATATGGACATTCTAGCTTTTAACTTACTGGAATAATTATAGATTTGAAAATACTTCTTCATTCCGAACATCCATGCTTCATCTTCTTCCCCTTTCTCTGTCTCACCATTTAAAGTTGGTGGTTTTATCTTTTTAAATTCTCCCAAAATTTCCTCATAATGCTTATATTTTCTTTTCCTATATTGGTAATTATCTTCACTGCTATCGATATAGTACTGGTGATTCTTCCTGTGTGAATCACCATAAATTTTAGAGGACAAACTACTTTCAATTTTAGAATGTTTGGACTTTTTATATTTATGTTGGTAGGATTTATTGTCAGATCCTATCTATTTATCCTTCCCTTCACTCTGAAATTTGTCCATCAATATCTGGTTCAGCTCCTCTTGAGGTCTTAGAATTCTTTCGTTCTCTTTTTTAACTGTTTCCATTTCAATTTTTTATTCTTTAACGGTTTGTAATAGTTCAGAGGAATTGTTAGTTATTTCTTCTTTAACCGGTTCTTTTCTAGAATTACTTTGTTCATTTAATGGAGACCCTTCATCTTCATATTCCTCGACTCTTTCCATACCTGCAGCTCTAGTTCAGAAAAAAATTATGGCAACAACATTTCCAAGAAAAATAATAAATCAATATGCATGCATTTTTATTTAATGTTTGTCTACGTGGGTTGAGCCGCATTCAAGCATAGTGTCTGAACGTGTGCTCTGATACCATATGTAAAACCCCCAAAATTTAATAAAAATTTTCTTGCAACAATTAATGTTTACAAATCATCACTTAAAAGAGTATCTTAACTGCTACTAAGTTAACATTCTAAAAGGTTTAATATAGATACTAAACAAATTCACTTATTAATTTTGATAGTACTTTCTTTACTAACTGCCTTGAAAATTTAGTAATGAAGATCGATCTAGAAAGTGGTCTCAAGTAGTAAGTATCGACATCAACTATTTATTTAATTGTGAGTACAAGGTACTAAATTTTGTTTCTTGCTTATTGAAGGAACTTTCTGGTTGTAGCGGGGCTTACTTAGCTTATTGAAGCTAATGCAGTGAAATGATGATTCTTGTACAGGTCTTTTTACAGGTAAAACATTTTGTTTATAGTTTTAGGATCAAGATTAATTATCTCAACTTGCAAAAGTAAAATGCTAGAATATTTATTTAATTTAAGGCTTTGAGTAATGAAGGTATTTCCAAACCTGTTTCCTTTACAAATATTGAATTTGTTATGTTATGCAAAATGTTTGAGGTGTTTTTAGCCTTCTTAATATAGGCTTTAGGATATAATGTTTTCCTATATTTTTTTTTAATTTAAAGTTATAAGTGTTTGGAAATACAACAAAAATAAAAGCATATGTTTTTAGTCTAACTATGAATATAACTTGTAAATCTTATGTTCCCCTATCATTGGTATATTAGATCCTAATCCTACATGCAACATTAAAGAATGAAAATTTTATAAACTAACTCTTCCAATGCCTTTATTACTTTTACCAAAGTATTTACATATGACATTGTGTTAATGTACACCAGGATGTTAACATAATCAAGTAATAATATACGTCTAGGTATTGTCATAGGTTTAAGAGTGAACATATGCATATGTGAAAATAATGATATATGCAAAGTATAGTAATGCTATTAACAACAGTAATTAACGTGTGTATGTGGAAACGTATACAATATATTAATATCAGCATAGTATTAGCATATAACATTTGTTTGTATTGCAGGTTTAACGATGCCATTCTGGACTATAGAGAAAACTCAAATCAAAACCCATACGATTTGTTTCTTAGTGGAATCCACGTGTGATGAGCTTGATGGCTAAGGTTTTAACAGTGTAACCCTAGCTATTTAATCATCTAAAACCAAAAATCATGCTTGTTCTTCATCTTTTTTGTTGTTTGAGGGTAGAGCCGACAGGCTCCCGGCCTGTTTAGCCTCCAAAGCAACCACTGAGTCTTTTTATCTCGTAGTAAGAGTTCCATATACTGGAACTTTATGTTCCTTGCCATCGTGGTCTATAATATGGAGTTTTTAGGTTCTAAAATCAAGATTTCTGTCGTGGTTTCTTGGATTTTGTCGTGGTGAAGACCATTCTCCTTTACCCTCCATCGTACATTGGTCTCAGGATGAGAGTTGCTTCCAAAATGGTGGTTTGATATTAAAGTTGCTGCTGTGAGTGATATACTCCAGGTAAAATAATTTTACTTCTCCCCTCTGCTCTTTTAATTTTTACAATACAGATTTTAAAATTTTTTAAGGAAGAAGATTGTTGACTATTTTTGAAGCTTCACTACAGGTGGTAAGTTGCCGTGACAAGGCTGAAGGAGATTTTGAGACGAAAGGTTTGCTACTAGATTTAAATCCTACATTTCGCAAACAATCGGGTAAGCCTCGGCTTACCCTAATGTCCCCTTCTGTGAATGTGTAAGAACCATGGCGTTGTTTTTGGTGGGAAGTGACTCTAGTGTAATTTGGGGTTTATACGTCGTGACTATATTTAGGTTAATTTTTTCTGTTTTGAAAAGACCATGAGGCCGTAGATATAATATGTTAGTTTTTCAAAGGATTAGGGTTAGTATTATTTCCATGCTTGAAATAAAGAAAAAGTCTAGGGTTTTAAGAAGGAATCTCTCGGCCCGATGTGACAGCAAGGTAAAAAAAAGATTTTGGTTTTGATAAATTACTTGTGATGATAAACTGAACATGCCATTTGGCATATAACGATTTTTATTGGAAAATGTTTTTGGTGAGGATGTAACAGTGGAAGAGGAACTTAATTTTATTACAGACTTTCCTATAAGGACATTTTTGTAAAATTTATTTACATTTGGCTTGCGAAATCAGTTGATTTTTAAATTTTATACTACTATTAGAAAAATGAGTTAGTTTGAGGTTTTTACTCTAAACTAAGTGTGTTGTGAAATCTGTATATTTTATTTGTATAAAGATTATTTGTTTTAAAATGGTAAAAACAACTTTTTATTACCAGAATATTTCAAGTGACCTTGTGCAATCGAATACTAAGGGTTTGATTCGGTGACCTTAGCTTGATTTATTAAACTCTATTTAATTTTAATAGATTTTACCCTGTTGTGTAAAATATTAAATGGATATAATATTTATATATATATAAAAAGTGAGGGTTTGGAGGAATGCTATGCTTTGAAGGGAAAAGAATAACTTGTTTTTCTTGACAGGTTTTCTTATTTAGGGTTTAGACCCAAGAAAATTTATAGCATTTTCATTTTTATTTATACTCTGCATTGTTTTGTTGTGTTTACTATTAATTATTTGATGTTTGATGTTTTATTTATAGTATTACTCCAATTACGTATTTGTTATTTCTAAACCTAAATTATTACTACAATTTCATTATACTATTTATAAAATCTAAAGTTGCTCCATTTACATTAATTTTTTGTTTTGTATTGGTTAATAATTATATGTATATATAATAGGTTAAGCCTTAAAGATAGTTATTTTTACTATTCTAAAAAGAACACAGTTACACAAACTGTGTAATGGTTTTTAGTAAACATTCTTTTAAGGTACTTTATGGTTATAAATTGAACAATTGTAATTAACTAATGCAACTTTTGAAAAAGAGGAATCTTTCTTTTAAACATTTCTATAAAGATTAACAGTAGAAAGTAAATACTCAGATTCCTACGCATATTGATTTGATTTATTCATCAAAATTAATTTCACCTACTGTACTAGAGTACTACCTCTTCATAGGTGTGGAAAATACAGTCAGGTAATTCATTCATCAGTAAATTTATACTAACCCTAATTCATTTATTCTAATAGATATTTAATCAGAATTTATCTCTCTTTGAACAATAAAAGATTTAACTTACTAATTGTTTTTTTTTAAACCAATGAAGCAGTCATATAAATACATTAACTCCTAATTTCAAACAATCCAGTTCCTATGCTTCCATAGAGAAAATTAAATAACATTTAGAACCTGGTAATATTGCAGATGAGACAACAACCTAACGAGGTCGTTCCACCCAACCAATTCCCGAAGACAGCTGAGTTGCAAATATTAGGACCCTCGAACCTATCTACTGGTCCACCTCATTGAAGGCACTGGGTAAGAGAATAGGTTAAGAAACCCCTGCAAATCCACAAAGTAATCAGCAGTAATACTTATTCCTGTAGCAGTAAGAACTCATCCAAAATAGTTGCACTAGTTCAGTAATTCAACACTTTCCCACTCGACACTTCTTCCTTTCCCCTCCATCAAACCTCTTGTGCACAAATTTCACTCAGAAATTTCACAAGTAAAAATTGAACAGCCCCAGCTGAATTCGATGGGTAGTTTTATCAACATGCCTAGGTCTTTTGGGTCAGTTTTTCACTTAATGAGACACCTGCTCTTGTTCCACTTTCTTGGGGAACATGACCACAAAAATAGGGAAGTTTCCTCCTGCAACAACTAGAAGTAGTTTGAGGTTGCTGCCAAGTTTCAATCTGCTCTCAACCCAGCCTATTCCACCAAGTGGCCAATAAGACACTCATTTAACAGCCTCCTCAAGTTATTGTCTCAATTTTTATTTCTTAATTAATTAAATATAATCATCCTTGACCCTACTTGGTCAATAATTACAAAATTTATAATAAAATTAAAGCATAATGTCTTCTCAAACATAAAATGTTTTTGCAATCTGGGGTATGTCACAAAATTCCTCTTCTGTTCCTAACTTTCCAATTTCCAGCAAAACCACAAGGATTTAATCACTTAGAATGTAGTGAGCCTCCACGAGGTCTTCACTTAGTGAAACCATGCCATAGCACGTTCGTTCATGCCATATGAAACAATACCCCTATTTTCAAAAAATATTGGAAAATACCTCCCAAAATCATTTTTTAAACCCCCTCCCAATATGCCTTGCAGATTTTAAAAAACCCCTATTTTCCCTATATATTGCATGTATCGATTTTTTCATTTACATTTTTTATACCCCTTTATATTTCTACCTAACGAAAAAAAAAACTAAACACAAGAAAGGGCGACACTTGATAGGCGCCCTTAGGCAAATCACTTTATTAGGAATTAAAATGTATCACATGATGTCAAAACAAATAAGAGAGGGTTTATTTGTACCAATCTCAAACAGTAGTGTGTTTTCCCCAAGAAGGGTTCAAAAATGAAACTTACACCATTTATAACTGCTTCTTTCCATCATGGACTTTTTATCCAAGCACCATTTTGGTATCTAGGAGATTGTACAACTTCAGAAACAAAATTGATTTGTAATCTTCAATGCATACTGTTAATCTTTTTAGATTAAAAACAATATTTATTTAACAAGAGGAATGGACGAGTCGAGCTGGAATCCATTTATCCAATGAACTTGTGATCATTTAAAGCATAAATTCATGATGTCAAAATAGGCCACCTTTCAGTTGAAGATTGTATTTCCAGTTCAGATGTCTACCTTGTCACCAAGTTCCTAGCTAAGTTTTACTCAAACAAATTCTTTATCATCTACGGGGAAAAGAAAAAAAATCGAGGGTTGTGACAAACAAGCAAGTTGGTCAGAAGACATAAACAAAAAGATGGAGAAGCAAAGTCAGCTAAAAAATATGAGCCAAATATCTGAACACCAGTAACATTATGAGCAATTTCAAATTTAGTCTTCAAACTGACAAATTTTCTTCAACATAGATTCAAGGCAAATTCTAGAGGTGTGAATCTAACAAAGCAACCAACCAAACTACATAAAAATATCTCCAACAACGTATTTTCAAAAGCACTATGATACATAACCCAATCTAGTGTACAAAAATTATCTTGTATACTTGGCATTAAAACTTTTGTGGTTGGATTAGAGTCATAATCGTCTTCACCAGATTCATTTTTAGTTTGTAAATGAACCTGATAACCAATATGGTTTGACCATATGGAAAGGAAATGCCCACAGCAACCATCAAAGAAGCATCTTACAATCTATGCACAATAGAGAAATCTTGCATACAATTGGAATTAACTCAAATTCTGACAATTATTGATGAAGGCAGATACCCTGAGCTAAATGCAGCATGAAGACTTGTATACAGTAACCCTAAATGCCATGATTTTATAGACAAAGATATGTCTACAGAAACCCTGTGCAGACAGCATGGAGAGAGTCGGGTAACATGAAGACCAAAGCATGCCAGACACAGTAAGGGGTAACTACAGCAAACTGACTGTCATATGCAATGTCATTGGTAGGAGAATGGAAGCCCTATGCAAACAAGAACACATTTTGAGTAGCAAGTACTATTTTTGAGATTTCTGTACTTATAGCAGCTGGCTAAGAAGATGTAAATGCAGAGGTTGACTGCACTCAGAGAGGCTAGGAGCCAATAAAAGTAATCTAAATGAGCTTTGTTCAGGTTGTCTACAAACCAGCAACTCCCCTTGTTTCTACAACTAAGCTTCTCAGTAACTGAAATAAGGATGCTGCTCAGAAAATTACCAACCCCTAGAACACTCAGATACACAGCAATACCCATAATTTTCATAGTGTCTGGCATCTAATCATAAAAGAACCCTTGCATTCCTACCATTACAAATACATCAGCTATGCCAAATAGCATGTATTGTGGAAGTAGCAGAGAAATACAGCCATTTCTGAGAATTTCTGGTAATGAGACAGTCCTCAAATGGTCAGCTACAGCAGCCCTGGTTATTCTCTAAAGTAGCAGCAAACATCCTTCAGTTTAATTCTGGGCAGCCTTGAGGCTAATCTGGGCACTTTGAGGCTATTCTGGGCAGCCTTGAGGCTATTCTAAGCAGAAGAAAAGCCAGCTACAACAAATCTAGGTAAATCCTGATCATGCTGGGCACATAGCAGCTTCAATACGGTAAGCCTTGGCAAGTCTGGAAGGTGGAAATGATAAGAAGGAAATCACCAAACATTTATTACAGCCTACTCTTATATTCTGTAACATTATAACCACCAATCATGATAGAAATTTAGGTCTGTGACCTATTCCAGTACTCAATTTGATGGCTAGAAAAACACATCCATAAACCCTGATCATGGCATCCTGTACCTGCTATCTTCTAAGTATGAAAGCTCCAGCATTTGAAGGGGGGCGTTGTTACTACCTATTTGTGCTCAGCCCTAAGAGGAACCTTTAAGGGTACCATACATATGGCAGGAGCATGTTTCTGAGTTTTGGTAAACAGAGGAGGTTGTTTGGTGACCCCCTGTAGCAGCAAGGTGATGATCATCTGCAGCCCTGTTACAAGTGCCAATGAAGGATTTACCTTCCTATAGACCCCCTTTCCTACTTCCCTCTAATGGAATCATAGCCCCTCTCGTGCTCCAAAGTCCAGACAACCATTAGGATATTACAAGTGCCAATTGCAAGCACTGAAAGCAAAAAGTTTGGAACACAAGTAAATTTGACAAGTATGGAGACTTTTCATGTAAAAGAACCCATTAAAGGAAATAATATTTTCAATGTCATAATACAATCACAGAACTATTCTTTTAAAATATGGACTGCATAGAATACTTATAGAAGATAAGAAGGTCCTTCTCAAATAAAACTCCAAGAGAATAGATTTTTGAGCTTTAAAAGAATTCATAGTAAGTTCATTTCTTTGGTTTTCCAAAATAAAGAAAACAATCCAAATGAACAATTGAATTGGCACACCTATTTCAGCTAAAGTTTGCAAATATGCATTGTTGCTCAACAAAGACATAAAGCTCTGGTAATTATACTTTCTCAGAATTTTAAGTTGAAGAGTAGTTCCTTACATGAATCCTTGTATTTACACTTCGCAGTAAACAATGAGAAGTTATATTCAGCATTTTTAAGATGAAAAGTGATTCATGGGCCATGGCACTTAATCTAAATGCATGCTTTCAATCTCACGAGAATTTCAAGCGATAACTCAATTAGAGTAAATGAGTGATAAATAAGTTGTTTCTAATGCACAAATCTCATGAATCATCAAACATCGTAGATGTTACAATGAAGAAAAATAATGGTAGGAGAGACTGATAACAAAATGACTTTAACGAACTGATCCAATGGGAGTAGACACTGCATATAACCATTAAAAGCTAAAGGTTTCAAAACAATTTTGCTATGTCCTACCACTGTTTACAAAGAAGAAATAAATAAAACCTAATAAACATAAACTGATTATGAGATAAGTAGCAAAAGATGCTAGTAAGCAAGACAAAAGATGTTGCACAAAAAGGATTCAAAAATAGAGTGGCAATATCATCATCTATTCATAAGTATCCCTGAAACATAAAATGTTTCAGCAAATTCTAATGTCAACTTCCACTCAACTTAATAATTGCATTCCAGGTTTCACAGCATTTCAAATTCGTTACAGTTTCTGTTGTTTTTCATGCAGGAAAATTCAATCCAGAGAAATGTTGGCTATCTTGGGCAGACCCAGGTTTACTATAATCAACCAACAACACCCCTATCTCACTGGCCCTTTCGGCGACAAACCGCAAGCGGCCTGAAGTCTCACCCGAAGTGATTCTAATGGGTTGGCCAAGGACTCAAGTGTCTTGGACCAGGTTCTGTGGTGATCCTACTTGCGACTTGCAGCTCTTCTAGCTGCGAGGTCTCTTTCTATGCGTGTCGTGCGACCTTCTGCTCACGTCGCGTGATCTCCTCGTCTCGCGGCTCTTCTAGCCACGAGATATCCCTTTATACTATCGTGCGGTCCCTTTCTACATCGCGCACTTTCACTGACTCGCGATATCTCCAACCTTACCGCATCGTCGCGCATCGTGCGACACACAGCTCCTGCCCAACGCTAAGTCCTCAACCTACAGTATCGCACACCGCAGCTCCTCTGCCAATGCGGTATCACCTCTCTATGATATCCTACCTCCACGGCTTAGCGCACTTAGCATTGCTCGTGTCGACGCTCAAGACTCAATATACAAGGCTGTTCAATACTGCGACTAGTGACTATTTAAGCAAAGCATAAATGAACCCACATACAACATGCCAAAGTCTTCAACTTATGTTTATCCTTCTATATTTCTGTGAACTGATTAACACATTCATTCATTAAACTGTAAACAAATTCCATGAAATGACTGATAGATGCATAAGTAAACATAACACATAATCCAATCACATAACACTCGATTTTAACGTGGTTCACCTCCAGGATGGAAGTTACGTCCACAGAGCTGTGTTTCTATTATAGCTCAGGGGAAGGTCAAACACAGTTCTGTTGCACCGCATATGCAGCTCAAGATCTTCTCTCTTAGATCTCTTTTCTTCTCTATATTTCTCTCCTACAATATACTCTTCCCTCTCTATCGATCCCTGCGGATCATTACATGCATGCTCTATAAGCCAGCTACTGGTTACAGTAAGATTGTTACCGCTAATAACAGAACCAGAGCTAGGCTTTTACAACAGTCTAATAATCTACAAACAACTAACAACTGAATGAACCAACCCTTTTACAATACAAAATATATCCCTTTATAGGCAGCCCGAAGGTCTTGCCATTACAACACTGTGGGCCTATCCCAACAGTAACCCAAACCCTAATTAGTGACAGTTGGTCATATCTGTACTTTAGGTAGCCACTTTTCGTCATACCACAGCTCTCTGCAGTATTCCATGCTTCCCAGCGCTGATCATGGGTACTGTGCACTGCTTCCTGCTCCTGTCCTTCGTCTTCAATGCTTCAGCCTCGTTGCTCCTTTTCCTTTATGAGGGTTGTTGAGCCCTCCTGTCTTCGCCACTGCCTTCAATGCAGTGGGTGAGCTCTCTCTTCTCGGTCGCTCAGGTACAGCCGTCTTCCTTGAATTCTCTGTCTTCTTCGTCATGGTTTCCGGCTCTACTCTGTAGCTGGAAATGTGCTACGGCGTCGTAGCTCTATCTCATATTCTCTCTGCCAAAACTTATCTATCCGCTAAACTAGAAGCTTCGTCTATAGCTGCGGGACCCTGCTCCAACAGTCCCCTAACACTTACTTGTGGGTCGCCCTCAAGCCACTATCAGCGGGCTTCTCCTACTGTAGCTTTGCCTTGGCTTCCTGCGAAGTCCTCTGCAACATGTCTCGAAGTCCTGCGAATTCCTTATTTATAGTTTCTGTAACTTGGTTCATTGGGCTCTCTTATCCTTCCTGCCCTTAGTCATGGTCTCGCTCTCGTCGCTCCTGAAACTTTTTAAGAACCTTCTAGTGTTTGAAAGGTCTTCCATAGATATCCTTTCCTCTTTATCTGGGTTAGAACTTTTATCACAAGGAAAATCTGTATCTTCCAGCCTTCTCAAACATTTCATTCAGTCTGGATCCCTTTATATGAAAGAGATACAAACTATGAATTCCGTTCTGAGAACAAGCCTTTGTCTGCATTCTGGAATTCTACCGTCTGCTGGGTTTGCTATCCTCTTCCACTTTTCTTCTCTTCGAGGTGCTCCAGGTACTCATGCTGCCTCTGATCATCAGATTTTCGTTTCGTTGCCTCCGCAATCTCTTGTGTTTCTCTTAGCTAATCAGATAGCTCGGCGACCTTCTCCCGTTGCTTTCTTTTTCTCGTTTTTACTTTCCTCCTAGCGGGAGATTTCTTCTCATCATTCTTCTGTTCTGCTTTCTTATCTTCAGTGATCAACTCGGCGTTCTTCTTCTCCTTAGCAGAGACTTTGGTGACAACTTCTACTTCTGGCGCTTGACTCTTCATCCTTAGCGGCTGTCTGACCTGTGATGTACCTAATTTCACAACCCTGGGCGGTGTTGTCATAGCATACCTACGGCCAGCAGGGTCGAAGCGTCTCGGCATGTCTTCTAAAGGTTCTTCCTCGGGAAGAACCCTCTCAGTACAAAATGGCGGACGTGCAATGGCTGCAACTTCTGAAAATCACAGCACTCTGTAACAAACTTAGCTCTTCACAGGGAATTCTTAACAACTTACTCTATAGCTCTTGGTTTTTCTGCAAACGTAACCTTCCCAATTGAATACTTTCTGCTTTTATGTCAAGGACAATAATCCCGGACGCAACGATCATCTAGACTGAACCCATCGATCGTAATAAATGCTTGGACAAGACCACACCCGTCATCCGATTCTTAATAAATGCGGAAATCCGATCGAATTTCCCTCGTCGTGTGTGTACAGGCGCCGGATCGTCGAAGATTTGCCAAATCTAGAAAAATTGATTATACTGCTGCCAAATCTACGGTAAGATATACCAGTCATTTCCTCATTAACTGCCTATCAGAGGGTGATTTGACTGGCCCTCTGTCGGTTGCAAAACTGAATATGTGGCACGGGGAACATCGCACTGTCGCGATGCGACTCCGCATCACCTGTGTAAAACAATACTTCTTTTTTTTGGGGGGGGGGGACTCGCAGCTCTTC